>PVIR01001544.1:0-120914 GCA_004026965.1 Petromus typicus | reverse complement strand
GAACCACAAAGCGAGACCCTGTCTCCAAAAACCTAAAAAAAAAATAAAGAATGCTCATTACAGGAGATCATGCTCCTATGGGTCAGAGGCTAAGTGGGAAATTTCTGTACCTTGTTTTCAAATATACTAGGACCCTAAAGCTGCTCTTGAAAGTCAAGTCTATGGAAGTTAGGCAGTTGGCTTTTGCACTGGGAGGCTGAGGCAGAAGGATCATCGTGAGTTTAAGGCCAGCCTGAGCTACACGAGACCAAGTCTCAAAAAACAAAACAAAATTAAAAAAAGATTGTCTAAGAGAATACACAGCAGGCAAAAAATCTGGACATCATTAACATACAGATAGTAGGTCCTGAAACAAGTATGTCCCGTTAAGAGAGATAAGGATATAGCAAGGCATGGTGGCACTTGCCTGTAATGCCAGCACTTAGGAGGCTGAAGCAGGACTGCTTTGAGTTTGGCTAACCAGAGATACATAATGAGTTCAAGGCCAGCACAAACTACACAGAAAGACCTTGTCTCAAAAAAACAAAAATAGGGCTGAGGATTTAGCTCAGTGGTTCCGGCACATGCCTTGCAAGCGCAAGGCCCTGGGTTCAATCCCTAGTAACCACATATAACAATGTCAGGCAATGGTGACCCACCTGTAACCATAGCACTCAGGAGTCAGAGGCAGGAGGACTGCGGGAGTTCAAGGCTAAGTTCAAGACCAGCCTGAACTACAAAGCTAGACTCTGTATCAAAAAATAAATAAATAAATAAAACTAATGATAACAATAAATAACAAATAATAAATTTAAAAAGATTTATTGTAAAGAGAAAATGTAACCCCTGGGGTTTTGGGGAGAAGGCTAACTTTCCATACTCATTTTGTTGAAAAATTTGCACCAAAATGCCTCAAGTTTTACCATTTTACAAGGTTTACACAGAAGTCCCATAATTTGTAACAAAAAATCAATCTGACAAAGCTCTCATCTTTAAAAAGTTATGGAAACCAGGCATGGCGGCCCACGCCTGTACTTCCAGACACTCAGGAAGCTAAGGCAGGATAACTGCCTTGAGTTTGAGGCCACCTAGGACCATATAAGTTCAAGTCCACCCGCTACATAGTGAAATCCTCCTTCAAAAAGAAAAAAAACATGTAAATCAAACGTTTTAAATAGAAAGAAAGCAGTCACCTACAACTTTACAAAGTTATGAAGCTTACTTTGTTATCTTATGTAATCTTAGCTTTCAAAGCATTTCACTGAAAATAAACCCTATTCATCATAGTAGTGATACATAGTAGTGATACTAATATCCAGTATTAATCTTAACTTAATTATAATATTCCTTTTAATTACAGATGTTAAGTAAATACAGTTCCACAGTAATTTTCCAAGAATGTCCTGAAGCTGAGGGAACAGACATTAAGATGTAAATGAACAGATGTAAACTGAATTACTTTTGTTTCTTAATTTATTATTTGAGGAACAAGTGTAAATAGTTAATAACTCCATGTATGTTTTACTGTGTTTCAGCTGAAAATATTACTAATTATTACTAAACGATTCAGAAAAGATGTCAAAAGTTGTCATTCAAGGGTCTGGGGATTTGGCTCAGTGGTTCCGGCGCCTGCCTGGCAAGTGCAAGGGTCCGGGTTCTATCCCTGTAACTACATACAACAACGCTGGGCGTGGAGACTTATGCACACCAGCAATCAGTACCACATACCACAGCGCCGGGCGTGGTGGCTTGCACCTGTAACCCCAGCACTTGGGAGGCAGAGGCAGGAGGATTGCAGTGAGTTCAAGGCTGAGCTCAGGGACAGCTGAACTACAAAAGCAAGACCCTGTCTCCAAAAAAAAAAAAAACACCACCGACCAACCAGTGTCCAAGTTCTAATAGATTCTCTCCCCCACAATTCAAACCAGTACCGTCCTGACAAAGCAGCCGACCATTCCATTTGTCACATTACACTTTGCTCTCCAGTAACTTGTAAAAGATGTGACACCACAGATACCTAACACTTAATGCAAGGACACTTTTCCAAATTAAAGTCTCTGAAAGTAAAGTGACCCAGAATCTAAAACTGCTAAGACGAAACCTCAATTTTAATCAACTTTATTTTTCTAAATCCGGACCATACAAGATCTAATCACTCAAGGCTCATCACGATTTCCAAACTGCTGTCATTTCAGAAGGCAAATTCAACTAAGCATCTACAGATATCTCCTTTTTAAAAAGTGATTTCATGAACTCTGAGCTATGCACTTCCAACATAACAAGCCAAGAGAACCTCTCAGGTTGAGTTACTGAACAGGCACTTGCACCAAGCGTTTATTGAGCCCTTACTACCGGGCTGCGTGGGCTCTGATCCCTCGGACTCTTTCCATGGTGCGCTGGAGCTAGGTCAGGTCACCCATTTTGCAGAAATGCAACAAGCAGCACGCGTAGGCTGGGGCTCTCCCCAAGGTCACAAACCAGTGAGCAGGGACTGGAGTAGAAGCAAGACGAGCCCTGGAGGTCCCACCCCCAAGAGTTAGCCCAGTACCCGAGACAGCTGCTCAAGAATGGGAAAGGCTTGGCTATGCGATCACTGCCCGGCGTCCGCGGCCCCGGTGACCTGGGCAGATGAGCTCCGCCCTGGACGTCATGGCCCGGTCCCCCTCGCGGGGACGGACGGGACGCCGGGCCCGGACGGCGCGGCGTGGCGCGGGGGTCCCCACCCTACTCGGAGCCCCGCACCGTGCGCCCCGGCGCCGCAAGCGGCAGGCAGGACCGCCCGCAGCCGCCCGGGTGGCGTGCACGCGCCCGGCTCAACGACATCAACAAGGGAGGCGGCTGCAAGCGCTGCCGGGCGGCGGGCGCGGAGGCCGAGTCGGGCGGGCCGCGCGCTGACCTCCGCCATGTTGGCCGCGCACCCGGCCCGCAACAAAGGCTGCGAGCGGGCGCCGCCCGACAGGGCCCACGACCCCCGGCGGCGCGGGGATCCGGCGTGGCGGCGGGGGCGGGAGCGGCGAGACAAAGGCGCCCGGCCCGGCCCAGCGGAGCACCTGGCCGCTCCGGCCGCCGCCGCCGCCGCCATGGCGGGCCCGGCCCTCCTCCCGAGCCCGGCGGCTCCTCCCTCCGGCCGAGCCCCGCTTACCTGTGGGCGGAGAGCGCGCCTCGGACCCCGGTCCCGCTCACACGCGCTCCGTCCCCAGGTCCGGCCGCCGCGGGCCGCGCCGCCACCTCTGGCCCCGCCGAGACCGCCGGACTCGCCGGACCGCCGCCGCCGCCGCCGCCGCCGCCGCCGCTCGAGAGCGCGCCCCGCCACGGCCGCCCGGCTCCCCCCTGGCCGCCGCCGCCGCCGCCGCCGCCGCCGCCGCCGCCGCCGTTTCGCGCGTCCTCGAGCCCGCCGCGCGCGCCCGCTAAATACCACACACTGCGGCGGCCGCCATGAGGAGGCGCGGCCGCGCGCATTGGCGACCAGCGGGCGGGGCTCCGGGGGCGGGCCGCCCCTGGGCGGGGCTTCTGCGGGCGCGCAGGCGCAGAGGAGCGTGGTTGACCCCAGGTGGCGCCGGTCGTCCGGCTGCCGGCTCATCGAGGCTCTTTCCTCGCCTGCGTGGCTTTGTTTTCTGCCGGCGCCCTCCTACCCACCAGCCGCGAGGTCGACCCGCGTCCACGCGAGACCGCGGGTTGCTGTGAGCCACCCCTCCTGTTCTGTGGGCGGGGCTTGCACGCCGGCGCGAGCCCTTCCCTGCTCCACGCTTTCCCGTGGAAAACCGGCTGCGTGGCCTCCCCTCGGCCCGGAGGAGGAGCGGGATCGGCAGAGCCTGCCGGGCCGAAACGCCTTGCAGGAAGCCGGTCTCCTCCAGAGGCTTGGCGTGGCAGAGGAGACGGGGAGCGACCCTACCTCCGCAGCCTCGGCGTGGAGAGCACCTTCCCCACATGTAGTGCAACCTCACCTGCACGTCTTTGGTGGCCGAGAGCACCAGGCACCCGTGTCAGACACCCACAAGTCCTGGCTGCATTTCTTTGAGGTCCATGAAAGCGGCATTCCTCGTGGAAATAAAAAGCGGTGCTTTGTCATGTGGGATTTTAAGAACCCCATAGCCTCCTCCCTTCAGTCCCAGCCTGCCTGCTGCCCGCATATCTTAAGATCTTGGCTCTTGGTGGATGGGAAGTTTTATTGCCAGGTCTCTCCGGAGAATCCACGTTTCTGCTCTCAAGCTGCAGGTCCGGCAGAAAACCCAAGTTCCTGGAGTCCTTACACAAGCTGCTGAGTTTGGCTTCCCTCAGCACATGAGTACTCTGTGCCTGTGTTGTTGAGGCCACTTCTGTTCTCACCTACTATTTTCCGTGTTGTGGCTCCTACCTTCCTCTGGGACCATTAGCACATCCGAACCATGTTTCGTGAGGTTGGGAAAGTAGAAAAACACATGTTCCTAGCCGCAAGCATCACAGACTACTAATGTGTTGGTCCCCAAAGCCCAAAAGTGAGTTGAAGAATGTATTTGTGTTCTATAGGCCCAGACAGTTTTAAATGATGTTTTCATCCATTTCTCCAACAGCAATTTGGAGGGATTCTGAGATGCTCT
Organism: Petromus typicus; assembly: GCA_004026965.1. Taxonomy (NCBI): domain Eukaryota; kingdom Metazoa; phylum Chordata; class Mammalia; order Rodentia; family Petromuridae; genus Petromus; species Petromus typicus. The sequence goes on along the minus strand of PVIR01001544.1, from coordinate 116,358 downwards.
GACATACACTGTGCTTGGTTACTGGATTTACCAAGAAAGCAACTCATTCATTCACTTACCACACGTGGCTGCCACCGCGCTGCGTTTGCCGTATCCTGTACGGTCCAGAGAGGGACACAATGTCGGTCATCTCATAAATATATCAGTACTACTGAAAAAATGGCAGGAGAAGAGAGGAAGGTGCCGGGCACCAAAACAGTCTAAGTCAATCATGTCATAGGACCGGAGACGAGGTAAGAACTAGAAGACGAGAGGTATTAGCCTAGTTGAAGAAGTGGGTAGTAGAGAACCGATAAAGGACAAACACACTTAAATGGAAAGAAGCCTGTCCAGTTTGGGGGAACGACATAGTGCACCCCCAGAACCTCTCAGCTTGTCCACTGAGTTTAAGGCTGAAGTGAATGTGCAGCGTGGAGCTGAAATTCTAAACACCTTGCTTTGCCAAAACCTGACGCTCCCCCTACACCTGTCTCTTACCAACAACATAGTATCTGGTGGAGCCTCGCTGACCCACTGCTTACAGGCAGCTGGATACTCACCAATGCCGTGTAAACGAATTCTGTAGAGCTGCAGGTGGCAGGGACAGAGTGTTCCCATCGGAGACACTGAAGCGAGTCTCAAAGAGTCAGAAGCGCTTACCTCAGCCATCGAGAAGCAACTTCTGCCTCTGGAATTCTTGCACTTGCTTTTATTGGCTTGGTCCTTGCCTTCTCTCCTCTAGACAAATCAGAATTAGTTCTTCCTGCCAGGCGTGGCGGTGGTGGTGCCCAACTGTAATCCTGCCACTCTGGAGGCTGAGGCAGGAGGATTGCCATGAATTCAAGGCCAGCCTGGGCAACATAGTGAGTTTAAGGCCAGCTTAGTCTAGGTAGTAAGACCCTGTCTCAAAAAAACAGAAACAAATATAATTACTTTTTTTGATATGCTTCCTTCATCATATTAATCTCATCAAATCTCAATGAGATTTAGCAGGGGGCTCAATGTAATTGAGTTCATTCGGGGAAGGCATCGGTGGATTGTGAACATCATATCAAATTCCTCTACTGCTGCTCAGGGTTGGGGATCCAGCCCCATGTTAGGGGAGCAGTCTTACCCCAAAGCTACAGTCCCAGCCTTAGTAAAGAAGATTTTTTTTTTTGAGACAAGGTTTTGCTAAATACTTCAGCGATAATCCCATTTGAACCCATCAGATGGCTCAGGCTGGCATTGAACTCACCATAATCCTCCCACTTCAGTGTCCTGGGTGCTGGGATAACAGGCTGTGCCACCATTCCTGGCAGATGATTTTGTAAATGGTAAATAATAGTCAAGATGATGAGATTTTAGGACAGGTGACAAATATTTTTAGGTCACTTGGGGAAAAGATTTCAGGGTAAAGAATCTTTCTGCTGCTCTTAAATCATATCAAGTGGAATTCCACCTTTTCCCAAGGAACAAAATTGCAGATCCTATAACTAACCCCTAGGTACCCTGTGATAAGCAAATTCACATTAACTTGATATTTATAAAGATGAGAAGCTGAGACAGTCAATTACTTTGGACCTGGCTTTCCTCATCTGAGTGAACCAGGCACTTTATTTTGAGGTTTTGTATGGATTCACATTAACCTGATATTTATACAGATGAGAAGCTGAGGCAGTAGTATTGCTGCAAGTTGAAGGCCAGTTTGGATTCTATAGTAAATTAAAGGATATGTCGAACTGCGTAATGAGACCCTGTCTCAAAACAAAACAGTCAGGAGTGGTGGCACATGCCTGTAGTTCTAGCACTTGAGAGGCTGAGGCAGAAGGATTGCTGAGAGTTTAAGGCCAGCCTGGGATGTTCAAGGCTAACCTAAACCACATAGCAAAAAAAAGAAGAGGCTGGGGAATTTACCTCAGTAGTTCCAGCGCCTGCCTGCCTTGCAAGCACAAGAGCCCAGGTTCAATGCTCAATAACCACATATAATAATGCCAGGCGTGGTAACTCACACCTGTAATCCCAGCACTTGGGAGGCAGAGGCAGGAGGATTGCTGAGTTCCGCTGAGTTCAGGACCAGCCTGAACTAGAAAGGGAGACCCTGTCTCAAAAAAATAAAACAAATTTTAAAAAAAGAAACAAAATATGAATTTGAATTTTATATGTAAACATTCCAGATTAAAAGAAAAAAAAAAACTATGAAGTCCCCAACCTTCCTTCAGGTGTAATTTTCCAAATGCTTCCGCCAAGCTCAATCCTACCCCTCTCCCTCCTTTCCCAAAAGCACAAATTGTGCCTTTGTTAAGTTCTTATCTCACTGCTGCTTTAATCTGTAGCTTTCTGTGTGGGCCTCTACAATCCCCAACATTTCGGGGAGCCCACCTCTTCAATTTCTCCTCCATCTAACTGCTGCTAGTACACGGACTCAACCTGAGTTTGAAGGATAGCAGATGTATGGCGCAGGTTGGAGCTCACAGGCTATGCTCTGTATGGTCAAAGCCAGTTGCCCTCCGCACAGATTAAAAATGAACTCCTGCCCACAGGCAGCCCTGAGATTCTCCTGATGACTTCCAAGCGTCTCAATGCCAGTGCATTCATTTTTCATGAGAACACTTCACAACACCGACCCGTCTATTTCATCACCCACGGCCTATGTCTATTTCTGGGCAATCAAAGATGTCTATGTCCTAGGAAGTGTTGTTATTTCTTTCCTTGTAAGACCATGGACAACCATGCAAAGTGTGGCTTAGGTGGATGGCTCCGGAGATGTTGGCATTCCCTTCGAAGCTCAAAGCTCTGCTCTGCTGAGAACCGAGAGACCATCTAGGCCTGAAACTGAGAGGCACACCTCCTCCCAGATACATGTGTATCGGATTTGCCAAGGGCGCAGGTCCACTACCCTCAGCAGAGTAGAAACAATGTTTTCTTTATCAGACACTCCGGTTGCCAGTCATTGGCTGTCTAGGGTTGGCGAATGTTAAACAAACTCTCTCAAATGCCTGGAGAAGTTGGACATAAATACAGCACAGCTGCACCCGTGCTCCTACAGGTCCTAATAACTGGGACATGCCTTGACTCCTAACTGCAGCTTTCTTTTAATATCTTCGTGCCTCTTTAGGAAATAGGCCATGTGCTGGATACTACATTTTGCAAGAAGTTAGAAAATGACTTAGGGTTTGGTTTTGTTTTTCAAAACTAGAGACTGAACCCAGAGCCTTCACACTGAGCTACACTCCCAGGCCTTTTCATTTTTAAGTTTTGTTGTTTGGTTTTCTTTTTAAATTTTCAGACAAGGTCTCACTAAGTATGCAGCTCAGGCTGGACTTGAATGAGTGGTTCCTTGGCGTCAGCACCCCACCCCACCCCACCCCCGAATGCTAGCTTCCGGCACAGACCACCACACCCAGCTCTTCAGGTCCTTGGAGTAGAACTGATTATCATGACTTCCCAAGAATTAGCCTGAAGTCACTTGGAATGCAGTTAATGTCCTCGGTCCACCCAGTACAATCCCTGCCCTCCCCTCAGTACTCAGGTCCATGGATCTGGATCTTTTCTATTTTCTCAGCACCAGAGATTGACATTGAATTCAGAACCTTGTGCTCCCCAGGCAAGAGCTGCACTGCTGAGCTGCATCTCCGGCCCTTGGTTCTTTTCTTTATAGTTGTCATAATTTATCTTTTTAACAATCAACTGTGGGAGTTGAGCGTTTGCCCTCGCTTGAGGAGGACTTGTCTGCTCTGGCTCCTGTCGCTGCTGCACTTGTCTCACTTCCTGTGTCGCTGTGTGCCTGCAGGATGGCCCATCGTCAGATTTACTACTCGGACGAGTACTTCCATGAGCGTTATGAATATCGGCATATCATGTTACACGGAGAACTGCCCAGACAAGTGTTCAAAACTCATCTGATGTCTAAAGAGCGCCTGTCATTCCTGGGAGGCTGAGGCAGGAGAATTGTTGAGAGTTTAAGGCCAGCCAGGGCATAAACTGTCTCAAAAAAGAATAAAACAAATATATAAATAAATATATGAGGGGCTAGAGGTGTAACTCAGAGGTAGGGCACTTACCTAGCGTGCCTCAGACCCTAGATTTTTATCCTTAGCACTGTAAAGATAAATAAATCCAATCAAAGTACACAGAATATGTGGATAGATTATATGGAAATATGTCACCATCTATATAAATATGCAATCATCTATGTAGTTTGGTATCTGCTGGTGGTCCCTAAAATAATCTCGGGATACCAGGAATATTAGACGGACATCCGTACATTGTGTCACTTTTGCAATTAAAAATAGCAAAGACAGTAAACATTTTCAAAGACAAAGGTTTGTATGATCTTGTGTGGCTCAGATACTATTCCGCCACGGTTTAAAAACTTAATTAGTGGCCCCAGGCAACTAGTGTTTAATCTTTCTGCCTCAGTTTCCTGATCTGTTTCCTGATTTGTAATAATGAACCCTTCTTCCACAAAGCGATTGTGAAGATGAAAGGAGTTAATACCTGTAAAACATTTACAACAGGGTCTGGCTCGAATACACAGGAACAAGGGCTAAAGATGATTGAAAGATGGAGAATGCCAAAGATACAGCCCCCAGTGTCTACACCTACTCCTCAGAACCTATAAACACATTACTCTACGTGGGAAATGGGTCTGCCTACTGGATAAAAGGGTCTTGTGACAAGGGACAGTACAGCAGCCCGGTGCAATTATGAGAGTCTTTCCATGGGAAAAGGGAGAGTCAGTCAGACAGATGTGACCATGAAACCAGAGTCTGAGAATTCTAGGAAGGGGCCCTGCCTGCTGAGGAATGCAGGCAGCCTCTACAAAGCCGAGAAGGCGAGGAAACATTCCTTCCTGGAGCATCTGGAGGAGCCAGGCTTGCAAGGGCAGTTTCAGACTTCTGATCTCCAAAAAGGCAGAACAACACATTTGTGTTGTGAGCCACTCCATTGTGGTAGCATCGAGATCCTCTAGGAAGCTCATACCAACAGATGAACCCGGTGTGCTTTCAAATATCACAGATCTAGAATCAAAGTGAAAGACCTGTGGGCAAACCCGTCGACAGAATGGAAGCCACTGTTAATTAACTGTCTTTGTCAGTTAATTTTATGAAGACACCAGAGGCTATCACTACTCAAGGAACTCCAGGTTCTCTGGTTCTTGATTCTGTCCTAAGAATCCATATCCTGGGCCGGGAATTTAGCTCAGTGGTTCAGGCAAGTGCAAGGGCCTGGGTTCGATCCCCAGTAACCACATACAAGAATGCTGGGCGTGGAGACTCACATACACCAGCAAGCAGAATCTCATAGCACAGTGCCGGAGTGGTGACTCACATCTGTAATCCCAGCACTCAGGAGGCAGAAGCGGGAGGACTGATGGGAGTTCAAGGCTGAGCTCAGGTCCAGCCTGAACTACAAAAGCGAGACCTTGTCAAGTGTGGGTTTACAGACTGAGACAAATGCAGTACTCTGGTAAAGAATGCTCATTACAGGGCCGGGGAGTTAGCTCAGTGGTTCCGGCGCCTGTCTTGCAAGCGCAAGGACCCGGGTTCGATTCCCCGGTAACCACATAACAATACTGGGTGTGGAGACTCACGCCCAGCAGCAACCATTACCACATACCACAGTGCCGGGAGTGGTGGCTCATGCCTGTAATCCCAGCACTCGGGAGGCAGAGGCAGGAGGATTGCTGTGATGTGAGTTTGAGGCTGAGCTGAGGGCCAGCCTGAACCACAAAGCAAGACCCTGTCTCAAAAAAAAAAAAAAAAAAAAGATTCCTTATCTTGCCTGCTAAAATTATCCCTTATTCTTGGGAACAGTCTTTCTGATAATAAGAAATATCTCTTCTCTAGTCATTTCTTAAATGAGAGAAGCATTGATTAACCTAACTGGCTTTCTCATAATGTGTCTATGGATTCATAAATACATTTCTTTTCTTTCTTTCTCTTAATAAAAATGTAGCCCTCAACGAAAGCCTGAAAATAGCTCTCAGGCTTACAACATTACAGCTTTAATGAGCCAAGAATTCTATTTTTTCCCCTATTACACAGGACAATAATTCTTAACAGCTCAGATTTTCAAAGCACTTCACAAGCGTGTAATTAATCCTCTCCAGTGCCAGAGAGAAGGAAGCTGGTATTCACAGTATCGTATCCTGACATCCTTTAATTTGGCAGGACTTCCTCTGGCTTAGAAAAACAGTGTCTGTCCTAGGAAGGTTATTTGGGCCACGTTGCTTAATCGGGCCTCCTTACCTAATGAAACCTGGTAACTGGAGCAGTTTAAAATGCCATCTCATCGGCCGAGCCAGGCAAGGGAGCCACTCTGAGCCTGGAAGAGAAATGGCAGCGCTTCCCCAGGGCAATGACAAAGCCTGTCTGTCCCGAACCCGAGTGATGGGCCCGCAATGGGGCCCACTGCCAAGTGCCTCAGCGCCTGAGTCCGATTCGCGCCCTGGAACTAGGGCTCGATGAGTATCGGGCGATCGGTCCCACGGCGCGGGTCTCCTGAGGCCTGAGACATGGGCGCGGGTGACCGGAGCGTGAGAAGCACCAGGAAACCCTGGCTTTTCTGCTCTGTTCAGCCTGCAGAGAGTCTGCGGGAGGCAGACCAAGCAGCCCCACCAACGGCCAGGCCAGTTCTCCATCCAGACCCGCACACGTCCAGCAGCGTCCCCTGAGCGATCTGCCCACCCCGCGCGGGTCGCTGTCCATTGGCTCAAATCCGTTTCCATTTTCAGCAAACAATGCCGAACGCTCGCTGTGGGCCTTGGGCTCGCTCCCGAGTGAGAGAAGGACTCGGGTTGCGTGAAGCTTCAGATGAAGGACATGTGGCCAAATGTTCACATACAGAGACAGTAACAGAGATGGTAGGAAGCTTCCCTGAGAGGTTGGTGCATCTGGAAGGTGGGAAGGGAGCAAAACTTTGGAGGGATTTTGGTTTTCTTCTCCTCGTACTGAGGATCCAAGATCGAACTGGGCCGGGGAGTTAGCTCAGTGGTTCCGGCGCCTGTCTTGCAAGCGCAAGGGCCCGGGTTCGATTCCCCGGTAACCACATAACAATACTGGGTGTGGAGACTCACACCCAGCAGCAACCAGTACCACATACCACAGTGCCGGGCGTGGTGGCTCACGCCTGTAATCCCAGCACTCGGGAGGCAGAGGCAAGAGGATTGTGATGTGAGTTTGAGGCTGAGCTCAGGGCCAGCCTAAACCACAAAAGCGAGACCCTGTCTCAAAAAACCTAAAAAAAAAAAAGATCGAACACAGTAAATGGGGCCAAGCATCCTCCCACTGAGCTTGGTCTCCACCCCAAGAGGGTTTTTAACCCCCCGGGGGAGTTAATAAGGCCTTTCTTGTGTGTGCTTGTGTGTGCTTGTGTGTGTGTGTGTGTGTGTGTGTGTGTGTGTGTGTGTGGTAATAGGGATTGAACTCAATACCTTGCACTTGCAACTCAGGCTGTGCCACTGGGTTTAAACCCGGGCAGAATGTTTTTTGTTTTTAAAAACAAAAACAATTTTCTAAAAGTTTTAATTTTGAAACTGGGGTTCACAGTCACTAAATTGCCAAGACTGAGCTCAAACTTGCAATCCTCCTGCCTCAGATTCCCAGAGTGCTAGAACTACACGCATGCATCACCATGACTAGCTTTAAAATAGGCTTTAGCCCAGGCATGGTGGCACCTGCCTGTAATCCCAGAATTCTGGAGACTGAGGCAAGAATTCAAGGCCAGCCCAGAAAACAAAGTGACTTCAAAGCTTGCCTAAACTACATCGCAGGCCTTGCCTCAAAAAACAAAACAAGCAAAACAAAACACTCCCGCTTTTAAGGAGCATGATGGGGGTGTTCCAAACTGAGGGACATGAAACATGCAGACTGACAGGAAATAGAAGCCAGTTTGTCTGGGTCCCACAGGAAGTGCAGCTGTGCAGGTAGGCTGGGCCCGATTGTAGAGTTTTATGGATAAGAAACATTTATTGCAGTGTTTTCCCAGCATAGGTCACTCTTATACCACTGGCAGAATATTCCATAAACCCATGATTCATTTGGACTCTTTATTTCTTTTTTGTTATTCTTCTTGTTTTCTGTAAAAGCCCATGGCTTTCACAACTGAGTTAGATCCCTCGCCCACTTATAAATGTATATATGTATTTCTCAGACAAGCTCTGGCTAAATCACTAGATTGCCCAGGTTGAATTTGAATGTGAGATCCTCCTGCTCCACCCTTCCAAAGGGATTACAGGTGTACCCCACCACACCCAGTTTACAGGTTTACACTGATTCAGTGATTCACATTCAAATTAGGAGTATTCCATAGCAGTCAGTAAAGGTCCTCCAGGCTAAATCTAGCTGCATCTATTTCTCTACAGCCCATCAGCTAAGAATAACTTTTACATTTTTAAACAGCAAAGAAAAAAATTATAAAACTATTTCGGGCTGGGGATTTAGCTCAGTGGTTCCAGCACAGGGCCCAAGTTCGATCCCTGGTAACCATATACAACAATGCTGGGCATGATAAGTCACACCCACCAGCAATCAGTACCACATACCACAGTACTGGGCATGGTGGCTCATACCTGTAATCCAGCACTTGGGAGGCAGAGGCAGGAGGTTTGCTGTGTATGAGGCTGAGCTCAGGACCAGCCTGAACTACAGAAGCGAGACCCTGTCTAAAAAATCTAAAAAAAAAAAACAAAACAAAAAACCCAATCTATTTCATAGCACAGTAAATTACATAAAATTTTAGTGTCCATTAGTAGTTTTATTGGGATATAACCCTACTCATGATTTATTGTTTATCTGTTGGTGCTTTTGTTACACAGCAGAGTTGAATCGTTGTGCTACAGGCCAGAAGCGGCTCAGTCTTGGCTCAAGTATTTACTTGCTGTCCTTGATAGAAAGTTGGCCGAGTTAGGTGTGGTGGTGCATACCTATAACGCTGGCAGTCTGGGAGGCTGAGGCAGGAGGATCACAAGTGTGAGCCAAGTTTGGTTGATTTAGTGATCATAGCAAGATAAAAGAAAAAGAAAAAGAAAATTTTAAGGCTGGGGATGTAGCTCAGCAGCAGTGTCTGCCTGGCAAGTTCAAGGCCTTGAGTTTGATTCTCCGTACCAAAAAAATAAAAAATAAAAATTTTTAGAAGGTTGGGAGCTATAGCTTAGTGGAAAGGCCTTCACTTCAATTTCCAGTGAAGCTGGCTGGGACTTGTGTATCTCTGTCTTCAAAGAAAATAGAAGAGGCAAATTCGAGAGAGGGCAGTGAGAGCAGAGATCAGAAGTGGGAGATAGCAGAAGAACCTTAAGCATTTTGAGGCTGATCTTGATCAAATGGTGAGTTGTCTGCAAAGTCTCTGAAACTCCTCCCTTCAAAAAAGGGAGTTTAATTCTGCAAACCTTCAGTGTAATATGGACTTAGCAACTCATTTTTAACAAAAGAAGGCAAAAGCGATGGTAGGTCAATCGGGGCGGCATGGGTCAAAAAAGTGGGCCATGGAAAATGTGGCTTCCCTCTTATTCCTTTTGGGGTCCCTTGCTGAAGGGGACCTGGCTACCTGTGATCTGAAGTTACCTTGGAGAAGTCTTTGCACTGAGCCCTCAAAGCCTGTTACCCACAGCCTGGGAGGAACAGAGGCCAACTGTCCACAGCCTTGTGACACGTTCGGGGGGAGTCCTCCTGCACTGCAGACCTGTGGATGACTACAGCCCGGTCAGTAACCTGGCTGTCAGACCTCCCAGCCAAGTTGCATTCCTGGCCCGCAGAAACTAACGCAGGAAGGCTGGAGGCGCGGCTCAGGGCTGGCGGGGTTAATAGGCCCTGTGTGCCTGGCAGGGCCCGTGTGTCTGGCAGGCACCGTGTACCTAGCAGGCCCCTTGTGTCTAGCAGGGCCCGTGTATGCCTGGCAGGACCCTGTGTGCCTGGCAGGGCCCATGTGCCTGGCAGGCCCAGTGTGCCTAGCATGCGTGTTCCACCCTCATTCCACATCAAGGAACAGCAAGGCCAAGCAAGTATCTGAGAGATAAGCATTTATTCCTATAAGCAGCTAAGGCTTGGGGTAAATTTGGTGTGCATCAACAAATACTAGTAAAGCTGGCAATCAGAACCTTTTGGCCAGAAATCTCTAGGGTTTCCTTTTACTAGAATATCCTTGAATCTTAAAACCTACAGGATCCTCAGGGAGCCTTTAAATTTGGCTTTTTAAACCAACAAATATCAAGTACCTCATCAGTGCAAAACAGCCTTGTATACAATAGATCTGATATCTGGCATAGGGGACTTACAGGGAAAGACAGCCATAGGACATGATTTCAGACAAGCGGGTGGGACACTGGGGGAGGTCATGGGTGGAGAGTGCCCCGCCTAGATAGAGCCAAGAAGGAAGTTCAAGACGTGTCTAAAAAATAATTTATTTTGAGACAGGATCTACCATATAGTTCAGGCTGGCCTTGAACTTGTGATCCTCCTGCCTCATGCTCCTGAATGCTGAGATTATAAGCATGTGCTACCACATCCAACTGTGTCTAAATATTTAAAAAAACAAAGCCAGATGTGATGGCAAAAACCTGTTATCCAGCACTCTGGAGGCTGAGGCAGAAGGATCACAATAAGTTTGAGGTTATCCTATGCTACATAGTGAGTCGAAAGCCAGCATGAACTACATACTGGGACCCTGTCTCAAACAACAAAGGTCAAACTAATAGTAAAGAAATATGTCCTATTTCTCTACCTCTAATACTATTTAAAGAAAATATGTCCTATTCTCCTACATTGAGAGTGAACTTACAAAGTCCTGGAAGACCAGATTTGAGTTTAAAATCCAGACTTCCCAGAATTCTCCACGGAAAAATGGTGGCCCAAAGAGAGTCGGCCTGACCCCTACCCTTCTCCGTCCTCCTCTCCCCCTCTGCTCTGTCCTGCACCGTGCTGGAGCCTGTGTGAACAGGTTTTGAGCTCAGCACCCCAGTCCCGGCCTCACCATTCCCCCAAACACTTGTCCTGGCAGATTTCCCCTCAGGCCTGAGAGTGGGTGTTTGCCTGAGGCTCCCCAGAACAAGGAAGGAGATGTCTGTGAACTTTCAGGGCTGGCTAAGCACCACTGGGCAGGAAATGCGTAGTCCTGGGCCCCTGCAGTGTAGTCTAGAAGTCATCCCTTCTCGGATCCTCAAGCTGCTCACACTAGGCACTGCCACACAAGGCCCAGAGCTGGTCCCAGTGACAAAGTGGTTTTCTATCATTGCTGAATAAACTTCTACAAACTTAGTGACTTCAAACCGCACACATTCGCTGTCTTCTGGAATGGATCAGCCACCCAGGGCAGATCTCATAAGACTAACACCCAGACATTGGCCAGTTGTCCTTCTTTCGCGGGGCTCCAGGCAGGATCTGTCTTGCTCATTCATCAGGATGACAGGCCTCAGCTCCCTGCAGGCATGAGGCCGCCGGCCCTATTTCTCTTGCCCTGTGTGGCTCTGACTTCCTGCCTTGGTCTTCAAAGTCATCGGAGGGAAGTGAGTCCCTCTCCCATGTCAAATCTTTCATCCTTTTGTCTCACCTTGGTCACCCATACTACTTCTCTTTTGTTAACTGTACTTTTTTTTTTTTTTTAATTAAAGACCTAGAAGATTAGATTAGGCCTACCAAGAAAAGCCAGTTAGAGCCGGGGATTTATCTCAGTGGTTCTGGTGCCTGTCTTGCAAGCGCAAGGGCCCGGGTTTGATCCCCCGGGAATTACATACAATCAGCACCACATACCACAGTGCCGGGCGTGGTGGCTCATGCCTGTAATCCCAGCACTCAGGAGGCAGAGGCAGGAGGATTTCTGTGAGGTGAGTTTGAGGCTGAGCTCAGGGCCAGCCTGAACTACAAAGTGAGACCCTTTCTCAAAAAAAAAAAAAAAAAAAAAAAAAAAAAAAAAAAAAAAAAAAAAGAAAAGAAAAGCCAGATAACCTCCCTATTGCAAATTTATTCCATCTGCAAATTTAATTGCTTTTTGTTTTGTTTGAGACAGGGTCTCACTAGGTAGGCCAGGCTGGCCTTGAACTCACAGCAATCTTCTGCCTCACCTTCCTGAGTGCTGGGATTACAGGCTTGCATCACCACATCTGGCTTTAATTCCTTTTTGTCACACAATCTCACGTTTCAAGGATGAAGTCCTGGGTATCTGGGGACTATTATGTTTAAATTAATTAAACTGAAGTACAGCCAGGCATAGTGATGCATACTTATAATTCCAGTTGTACTCTGAAGGCCGAGGCAGGAGGATTGCTGTGATTTCAAGGCCTTCCTGAACTCCATAGTGAGACATTGTCTCTTAAAAAAAAAATTAAACTGAAATACAGTAACAAAAAGTATTCTTCACTGGCTGTATTTTAAGTGCATAGGAGCTATGTTTGACAAACAGTTCCTGTATTACTAGACCTTGCAGTTTAACAGAACTTTCTCATCACTCTAGAAAGTTCTAGTAAACAGGACTTGAATCAGAGGACACTAGTTCTAGATCGGGATGGGTACATGCAGAATTCCAGTTCCTTGACACAGTCCTGAGGTACCGAAAGAAGAAACCCACACCAAGAACAAAGGCCGAATGGATATCTGTCCTAACCTACCACAGAATCATGGAGAAACTGGGCACCCTCCACACACAGACCCCCACCGACCTACCAGGAAGGCCGTTTTTCTCTGAGCCCACCTCTTTATCTTCTTCAAGAGCCAATCAGAAGTCTATCTTTTCGGAAGATTCCCTCCCTTCTCCGCACTGGGGATGGAACTCAGGACCTTGAGCTTGTGAGGCAGGCACAGTGCCACTCAGCTACATCCCACGCCCTCTCCCTGGCTTTTTTGTCAAGGACTTTGTGCTAACGTTCTGTCTGTCTGTCTGTCTGTCTGTATATCTGTCTATTTCTTTTTAAAAATTTTTAAATAGACAGAAGGGGTCCTGATTTGTGTTCTATGTTAAAAAATGGTTCTTCTACAGAATGGAGTATTACTCTGCCATAAAAAATGATAAGTTTGAATCATTTATACTTAAATGGACGTACCTTGAGGACATCCTCATAAGTGAAATAAATAGGTCACAGATGTGTAAATATCGTATCTTTTCTCTGGTATGAGAAAACAAAGCTATAAATGAGTTCTAGAATGTGTTATATATTGTGAAATAGAAAACACTCAAAATGTAATGGAGTGAAGGGGGGAAAATAATGAGATTATAACAAAATGGAAGGAAACAAAGTTTATATATATGGGGGGTGGGGTGGTAGGGTGGGCAGGGTCATGGGAAAAAATGAGAATTAAGTTGTGTCATATACTGGTACAAATCCTCATTGTTGAATGCAATCATGATGTATATATATAATGTACCAATAAAGATTTCAATTTTAAAAAAAAGTACATATCCTGTTTCCATAACTAACTGGCAGTGGGGACTGAGATGCGTCTGGGTCTGTTTCCCCAGCAGATGGCAAGGTGATCGTGAGGAAAGGCAGGAAGGCTGGTGTGGTGGAGAATGAGAGAGGACGGTACTCCACAGCCCCGAGGGGAAGCTCAGGCCGGCTGGCTGGTGGGAGATGCACCGAAGGGCGCCGCTCCACTGGGGACGCGGCCGGATTGAAGCGGTGCTTGGAACGCTCTCTTTGGGACAGGCTCTGTCGGGACAGCCACCTGTCCGGGACCTTCCCACGTCTCTTCAGAAGCAACTGAACCCCTTCACCTTCTTTGTGGCTGAGGCAACTTCCTTTCTAGAATTCTGGGGAAGTTGTAGGATGAAACGGATTAGAAACAGAAACCCAGATATCATCGACAGCGGTATCTAAAAGGCTCATTTTTATTGTTGTTTTAAATTTTTATGAATACAAGTTTGCTGTTAATAATGAGCACATTCATTGTATATTTTTCTTTTTTGGCAGTGTTGGGATTGAACCCAGAGTCTCGTGCATGCTAGACTCTAATGCTTAGCTACACTCCTAAATCAAGATTCTTTTTTCTTTTTTCTTTTTTTTTTGAGACAGGGTCTGCTTTGTACTTCAGGCTGCCCTGACCTCAGCCTCAAACTCACATCACAGCAATTCTCCTGCCTCTGCCTCCCAAGTGCTGGGATTACAAGCATGAGCCACCACGCCCAGCACTGTGGTATGTGGTACTGGTTGCTGCTGGGCGTGAGTCTCCACGCCCAGTACGGTATGTGGTTACAGGGAAATCAAACCCAGGCCCTTGCGCTTGTAAGACAGGCACCGGAACTACTGAGCTAACTCCCCGGCCCCGAAACAATTTTTAAACACAGAAAAAAATACTGGGTTCCTCTACCCAACTGATGTGTTTCCTTTTCTAGTGATTCATTGTCTTGTGCACCTTCTCACTTGTTAGAATAAAATTTAGTAGGAGAATATGTGAAATGTATTCCAACCTTTGTGAGATGCTTTATTTTTGGTTCAAGAAAATGAAATATTCAAACAGTGAAGAAGAGAGCTCTAGAAACTAAATTTAACCACGTGTTCCTGGGGTAGGGTCTGTTAGAGTTCTAGAGGCCTTTGGCAGCTTGATAAGCATTTCAACACCTGAGAGCTGTGATCGCATGTCCAGAGCCATGGCACGAAACAGAAGCTTAGGGTGGGTAGGAATTTTTTCTAATCAAGTCCTTACTAACTTTCAAATAAGTTCTTGGATGATTCCTTTAAAACTATGTTAATTACAGTTTGAGTTTTGTTGTTTTTTTTCCCCTATTGGAAAGAACAGAAGATCTTTTTGTTTTGGTTTGGTTTTTTCCTGGATATTAAGGGACAATGCATCAGGCACCTCTCCGAACACAGAGGGCAAACAAAGATTTCCCAACATCGATGTCCTCAAAGCCCATCAAAGGGTGCACTTTGGAGAAACCCAGGTACTGAAAGGTGAAAGCAAATAATACTGTCTCCTCTTGCTCCCTGGCTGGAACCCAGCACAAGAGTAATCATCAAACCACTTGATGCAGGCCCTGAGGGAAGCTCACCCAACTCCCAATAGGCTCGGGCTTCTGACTGCGTGTGGAGGGCACAGGGGCCAGCGATGGCCTGGGAGCTGGAAGGAAAAGCTCAGGCCAGTCAAGTACCTTTTTTGAATTTTCGTATTTGCAAACCAAAGCTATGGCTGAGAAACCTTTCCTGCCCTGCTTGTGAGGACACAGGCAAATGTTTACTGAGAGTTGAGTAGTCTGGGACATAGGGCAGCCACTTTATATGAACTCCCGTAACCCTCACTTCCGAAGAGGTACCTTGCTTTCCATTCCATAAATGAGGAACTGAGGGCCGAGTGAGGACATTTGGTGGCACAGGACAGCCTTCACAGGGAGGTCTGTCTGTCTGCATGCGAGTCTGTTTCTTCCCACCCCTGTCTCCGCTTCACCTTCTCTCTCTCTTTCTTTCTTTCCTTCCTTCCTTTCTGTAACAAGTCCCTGACCCTGACAAACCTGATAAAAATGCTAGTTGACGCCACGATGCCCTCCCCCTGAGGCCTTCAGTGTCTCTGTTTTGTATTTCCATCTCGGTCCCTGGCCTTGTTTCTGGAGTCGCATCATCTCTCAACAGCCTGACCGGAATCTTGCCTCTGGGCCAGGCGCTGTGCTGAACTCTTCCCTGGCCTCTGGCAGCTCATCACAAGCCCTCGTGATGCGGTCGTCCCAACTCAGACCGAGAGGGGTTACCTAAGTGGGTAGCAGCTGCAGAGAAGACTGAGACGGGAACCAGACTGTGTCACACGTTCCCTATCAGCTGCCCTGTAACTAAGCAAAGCACCCTCTCCCCAGCTCTTTACCCTCCATAACTGGGTAGCTCCTGGGCTCCAGAAGCTGGGCGTTTGATGTTTATTCAATCCTTTCTGTTCCATAATTGTTTTCTAAAAACCCATTAGGCCAAAGTAGACAGCAGTACGTGCTTTCAGACATAGCCTCAGCTTTCTTTCCCTCCATGAGAACTCACTAGAAAACTAAGTTGCCAACCAGGAATGATGACACACATATAATCCCAGCACTCAGGAGGCTGAGGCAGGAGGATGGCCTGGCGTTAAGAGTCAACTTAGGCTATAAAGTGAGCTCAAGCCCAGCCTGGAATATGTAGTGAGACTTTGTCTCAAAAAAGAAAAAAAAAAAAAGGAGGAGCAAACTTAAGTTTTCAACCAACTTTCGGTGACTGTTCCATTACTTGCATGAATGGACACGCAAACAAGGTGTCCCATTGGGGAAAAAAAATGAGAAGATGTGTCTTGTACTGGTACAAATCCTCAATGTTGAATGGGATCATAATGTAGACAAGGTGTCCCTTTGACAAGCAGCATATCCATCTTTATCATGTCATCTAGAACCCGACTTTAAACCCCCTAGTAGAGTCTCACCCTGCTAGGATAGAGTCAGCACCTCTTCCGGAGGAGATCTGGTCTCGCCTACCTCATACCTCTAATTTCTTTTTTTTTTTTTTTTTTGAGACAGGGTCTCGCTTTGTGTTTCAGGCTGGCTTGTGCTCAGCCTCCAACTCACATCACAGCAATTCTCCTGCCTCTGCCTCCCAGGTGCTGGGATTACAGGCATGAGCCACCACGCCCGGCACTGTGGTATGTGGTACTGATCGCTGCTGGGCATGAGTCTCCACGTCCAGTATTGTATGTGGTTACCGGGGAATCGAACCTGGGCCCTTGCGCTTGCAAGACAGGTGCCGGAACCACTGAGCTAACTCCCCGGCCCTCATACCTCTAATTTCTATGTGACTGAATAATTTGCCTTTGCTTTATTTGCTACTTCTTCACAGAGGCCTTTGGTTTGTTTATTAATTTATTTTCTGATTAACCAAGAAGCACTCAGCAAATATTTATTTGAACTTGCTGCCATTTCCTGGTTTTGATCCTTGTCGAGTCCACAATGAGGAGACGGCTGTCTGCCTTTGCTCCCGATTCTGTTTTCAAAGATATCTGCATAGTGAGCAGCCTTTTATGGTGGACAGAGAGCCTTCTAGAGGGAAGGCAGGTCTGTGTACAGCCTCAGAGCCCTTGATGCCCCATGGCAGGTCTGACTCTGGGGTACAGCGAAGGGATGCTTACTGCCCAGTATACGCTCAGGTTCCCTAAGCTCAGGCTCCCTCTTCTGTGCATAACCCAGTGCGAGTGCGCGGGTCATGTGCCCATGTCACAGCTTGTCATGGGAACTGGGGCTGGGGACATGCTGATGTCTTCTGCTAGTATCCATGAATCTTGCAAATAATCAGTTAGCACGTAAAGTTAGATGTCAAGCCTTTCTACAGGCAGGTTTGCTTGGCCTCAGTTGCCATAAGAGAAAAATTAATTCAGTCATTAAAATTGTACCCATATAGGGGCCGAGGAGTTAGCTCAGTGGTTCCAGCGCCTGTCTTGCAAGCGCAAGGGCCCGGGTTCAATTCCCCGGTAACCACATAACAATACTGGGTGTGGAGACTCACACCCAGCCGCAACCAGTACCACATACCACAGTGCCGGGCGTGGTGGCTCACGCCTGTAATCCCAACATTCAGGAGGCAGAGGCAGGAGGATTGTGATGTGAGTTGGAGGCTGAGCTCAGGGCCAGCCTGAACCACAAAAGCAAGACCCTGTCTCAAAAAAACCTAAAAAAAAAAAAAATTGTACCCATATATATGCTTTCCCTACCTGCACTAAGTTCAGGGGAAAGAGAAACACACGCATGCGTTCTTATTCCTGTCCTTCACCGAGAGGTACCCTGCGCACAGGTCACATGAGCTGTGGACAGGCCGACGTTCCACGCAGGGCACGTGGCAGGGCACGTGGACGCCAGCCGAGAGGCAGTGAGAAGTGGAGGGCAGCGTGGGCTATGTGGCTGACGACGCCCGGAAGTGGGGCTTCCGCAGGAGGAGAAAAAGGCAGACACGCACGTTGAAGTCAGATCGGACCCTGGACACCCGAGGATCCAGACTCTGCGGCCGACTGTGCGCCTCTGTGGAGGTGTGGGTGGAAGCCAGAGAAGGAAGAGGGGACAAGGGTGACGATGCATGGGGGGCGGGGGTCCCCTGAGCCGGAAGTCGAGAGGAAGGAAGGGAAAGACAATTACAGCATAATACAGGAAAGAGGGCGGAGGGGCAGGAGGGTGGCTGGGAAATGACGCCACTGGGAGAACCTGCTCCTCTGTTCTTGTCACAAAGGGTGAGTGGCCAGGGACTCAGAGAAGCGACCCGCAGGTTCGCAGGGAGGTAGCCTTTACCATCTTCTTGTCTCAGAAGACGGAACCACTGCTTCAGCCTCTAATTTAGTGAGTTCTGAAGTCACACTTCCCTCCCCTTTACCCAACAAGTGACACCAATCTGAGATTCACGGGTATTCTAAAAAGCTAGAGCGGGGAAATTTCAGTATGTACAGAATCCTTATTTAATAATTAACTTTTAGAATTTGAAGTTTAAGTCTTTTATAATTGGACAATAACTATAATCCTAGACAAGAGAAGAAATAAGAGCCCTCCCTCCTTCCTTCCTTCCTTCTCCTTTTTTCAATATAAAGAGACCTAGTTGTTGAATGGGACTTTGAGTTCCTTGGCAAGACACACCTCACTGCGGCCCAGCCTACCGAGCCGACCTCCTGTGAGTCCAGGTGGACTCACCCTGACTCCACCTGCTTGTGCAGCCTCCAGAGAGCGGTTATCAGGCTGGTGAGTCAGCTCCCGGCTCCGCCAACCACTCGCGGGACGTGCAGCAACAGGCCTGCAGTGGCCCGAGGGTCACGCACTTGCGCTCGCTTGAGCCCCACTCAAAGGTTGCCCAGCAGCTGCGCGCCTCCTCTCACCCTCACCGGTCCTGTCCCTGAGCCTCGGTGGTCACCACTCTGGGAGCCACCGGTGCTCCAGGAGGGACATCCAGGGAGCGGCTCTGTGTCGGAGCCCCAGGGCGAGCCAGGCCCTGCCCTTCCGAGTGCGCAGGACCATCTGGCGACATCCCTGCCCACCCCCCTCCCCAGCACGCGTTACAGATGTGGTCTTCACACACGACGCCTTGGCAGCTGGCCGCAGCCTCTGACGATGGAAATACTTTGAGGTCGTTGGGACAGGGATACAATTGCGCAATCCTTGCCTCAGCCAAGTTTTCCACTGAAAGCCAATTGTTACTTAGCAACCAAAGCAATTTGGCCCAGCTCGGAAAATCGCCCGTCGCTTGATAGTACACTCGAAGGCGGCCTCCAGCCAGTTGCTGTTGGTCCTCGTGCCCAGTGAAAGGGACGATGCACCTGTCTGGGGGCGAGAGCTCCTTCGAAAGTTGGATTAGGAAATAAGCACTTCAAAAATACATTTCCCGCCAACAGAAGGAGCTGGTCAGAGGAGGAGAGTGGTGGGTACAAGGCCCTAGGAATACTTCTAATCACAAAGGCCCTCACCAGCATTCTTAGGTGACTTAGAGCACACCTTTCCCCCTGCCCTCTTGGGACCTCAGGAGAGAGGTCACCACCGTGTCCTCAGCGCGTGGCAGTCAGGCTGACTTGGTATTCCTGAGGTATACATTTCAGTGCTTCACCAGGCACCCCTGCTCTTGGTACTGGGGACTGGCGTGCTGTTGTTTTTGAGACAAGGACTTGCTCTGTAGTTCAGGCTGAGCTCGAACTCATAGCAATCTTCCTGCCTGCTAAGTGCTGGGATTATAAATGTGCCTAGTCCAGTACTGGGGATCGAACCCAGGGAATATTAAGCTACATCCTTGGCCCTTTTTATTTTATTTTCTGGGACAAGGACTCACCAAGTTGCTCAAGCTGGCCTTGGACTTGCAGTCCTCCTGCCTCAGCCTCCAGAGTAGCGAGGATCGTATGCATGCACTATTGTGCTCAGTTCCTGGGTCCCTTTAACTGCCATCAAGTGATATCCCTCAATTTGGTGAGTTCTGAACTTCAGTGATTTAATTTTTTAAAAATCCAGCCAAGTGGGCCAGGGAGTTAGCTCAGTGGTTCCGGCGCCTGTCTTGCAAGCGCAAGGGCCCGGGTGATTCCCCGGTAACCACATAACAATACTGGGTGTGGAGACCCACACCCAGCAGCAACCAGTACCACATACCACAGTGCCGGGCGTGGTGGCTCACGCCTGTAATCCCAGCACTCGGGAGGCAGAGGCAGGAGGATTGTGATGTGAGCTGGAGGCTGAGCTCAGGGCCAGCCTGAACCACAAAAACGAGACCCTGTCTCAAAAAACCTAAAAAATCCAGCCAAGTGATTCATTAGGTTTAGATGGAATTGATCACTGAGTAAGGAAGACTTCAGCAAGAAAATGAAATCTTACTGCTTCTCCTTGGAACTGTCAAGAGGTCCAGTGGGTGGCATGTGGGGAGGAAGCAGAGAGACAGAAAGCAGCTAGACCTGGAAGCAATGGAGATGCCCAGCATGCGGAGCAGAGCCTGAAAAGACAGGTGCCAATTCAAACCCACTAAGGGGAGGGGCTGCAGGAAACAGAAGCTGAGCTGGGGATGCTGCTGGGGACCATCCTGCAGGTCACACAGGGGTCCTCTTACAGGGCTTGGGCAGCCAGCAAGGAGTTTAAGCAAATGGGTAACTAGCTTTATGTCTTTCAAGAGCATTCTGTGTACCAGATTCCACAGTGGGTAGAGACAGCAGGGGTGGCCTAGGAGTTGGTGACCCTGGCAGGGGATGGTGTGGGCTTGGGTAGATCCCTGGGTGCAGAGACGATGATGAGAAGGAGGTGAGATTCTGGAGGTAAAATCTGCATGGTAAGATGTTTATTGGGCAGAGGAGCTAAGAGAAAAGGAAAAACCAGAACCCTAAGTTCTGCTATATATTCTACTCCCCAAAACCTAAAGCTCAAACCTCCAGTCCACCTTGTGATATTAGCCAGAGGAGCCTCTAGGAAGCAGTTGGTTCATGGCCATGGAGCCAGCTTGAGCAGGATTAGTGCCCTTATAGAAGAGAACCTGAACTGGGTGCAGTAGCACAGCTGTAATCCCAGTGCCAAAGGAGGCTGAGGCAGGAAGATTTTTACACCAGCTGGGGCAGTTGAGAGAACTAGCAGCATCCTGTCTATCACTGTTTAAATCTAAATCCACCCCCCCCCCAAGCCTCAAGCATGCATAAGTGGGGCATTGGAGGTAATTGGGTCACGGGGGCATGATTGTCATCAGTAGATTAGTCCATTGATGTGCTAAACATTTGTTGGGAGGAGCGGGCTGGTCAGAGGAGGTGGGTCACTGGCATGGCCGGGAAGGGTGTATCTCTCTCCCTCCTGCCTTGATCTCTCCATTCCTGCCACCATGCCATGGACTGTTTCTCCTCTGCAATGCCCCACTGCCATGCCGCTTTGCCTCGGAGTCAGCAGACTTTGGATTGAAACCTCTACAAACTGTGAGCAATGTTCATGTGCATCGTAAGCATAAAAGTAGTAACGGTAATAAACCCTAAACAAAAACTAATAAAGAGAATGAAGAGTCCCAAGCCTTTCAAAAGTGCCATCTTGTGGTTCTTAGTGAGGCGATATCCTGGGCTGAACCCCCCAGGACCTAAGTGTCTGCTTCCCTCATGATGCTAGTAAAAACCCTGAGGTTTTTATATTTAAATAGGGCTGAAGGTTTAGCTCAAGTGGTACCACACCTATCTTGGAAGCACAAGGGCCTGAGTTTGATCCCTGGTACTGTAAAAAAAAAAGAAGAAGAAATTATATTTAAATAGATGTTACATGTCTAGAGTTCACCCACATCTGTCCTCTGTGCCCATCGGTGCCACACTTACAGCGGGCATGGGCAGCAGAGAAAGCACTATCACTGCACGTGGTGGGCAACAGGGACCTCAGAAGTGCTTGGCTGCCCTGGGCTCTGATCTCTGCCTCTGAGGCTGGGCTGGAAGGCCGCTGGAACTGTGGGGTCCTGGATGAGAACTGGTGATTTAGAGCCATGCTAAAAGCCTGCACGAGTTTTTGAGCTGACTCCTGGGAGTGGAGGAGAAAGAAAGTCTGTGCAGGCCACAATACAAAGACAGGGATCCTGGCTCTGTCCCTCTGTCCTCCTCCTCCAAACCTGTAAATTGCACACAGCAGCAAGAAACCCCACATGATAAGCTGCTCCGGGCTCCGCAGAGTCTTGGGTCTGGAGGGAAGACAGGGCCAAGACAGCCCTGCCAGCCATAGGCGATAGGGCCTGGTGGGTAGATATACAGTCCAGGGAAACTAGGAAGGCTTCCTGGAGAAGGGGCCACGTGAGATGAGGCCTTGGAGGTAGTCTGGCAAAACAGTGCATTAAGAAAATGGAGGTACAAAAGCAAAGACTGGAAGTCAGAGGGTGAAGCACTAAAAATGAGGAAAAGAAATGGCATCAAAGATATCACTAGTGGGCTGAGGATTTAGCTCAGTAGTTCTGGCGCCTGCCTTGCAAGTGCAAGGGCCCAGGTTCGATCCCTGGTAACCATATACAACAAGGCAGGGTGTGGAGTTTCACACTCACCAGCAATCAGAACCAACATATCACAATGCTGGGTGTGGTGGCTCACGCCAGTAATCCTAGACTCAAGAGGCAGAGGCAAGAGGATTGCTGTGAATTCAAGGCTGAGCTCAGGACCAGCCTGAACTACAAAAGGGAGACCCTGTGTCAAAAATTAAAAAAAAAAAAAAAAAAACAAAAAAAAGATGGCACTGGTGAGAGGTGAAAAGCATGTTGGTTAAATTTTTTTTCTTTCTTTTTTTTTGGTACTGAGGATCAAACTCAGGATCTTATATTTCCCACATCACTGAGCTACCTCCTCGGCCCTTGGTTAAATTCTTGTCTTTTTCTAGTCAGACCACCTAGAGATGAGGGGAAAATGAGGAGCTCAAAGCTGAAGAGGAACTCCCAGGGCCTTCTCACTTGGGTTACGAGGGTGCAACTATCCTCCTACGTGGGCTGAATCCGGTTCACAGGGCTGGTGCCTATCCGAGGTGCACAGTCCGGGGGTGGAGCTCGGAGCCTGGGGCTATGCTTGTGCTGGTTCTGCCTGGCTGTCTCCGCTGTGCCTGTAGCAGAAACAGGCTTCATGGGAACCAAGTGCACTGAGGGACCCAGACGGTTCCCTTCTCGTTCCCAGCATGAGTCAGGCTGGACGCTGGCAGGTCCCCATGCCCTGTGTCGTACAGGGAGCCCTGAGTGAACACGCAGGATCTGCATTTTACAACCTTCTCCCAACTGAGCAGCAGGGGCCTCCATGATCTCACTGAGGCCTCTGTGATCTCCTAGCTGTGACTCTATATTCTCCTCAGATTCATCCTGTGTGGCTGGGCTGTGGGCAGTCCCAGGGGGACACCCGGGCATCTCCAATATCATGCCCCAAATGCAAGGATTTTAACTCATCTCTGCAAAATGTGCCAGCTGGTATTTCCTGGGAGAGGAGTGGTTCAAATCAAATAGGTGACACCAGAGGGTGGCATCTTTCAAAGTCAGAAGCAGCATGCTGGTGTGGTGGTGCATGAGGGCAACCAGGCTAGACTAAATAGTAGGCGCAAGGCCAGCCTGAACTCTATAGCAAGACTCAGTCTCAAAAACTAAAACCAACGAAAAACAAAACAAAACCAGAAGCAGCAGATCTCGAATCTTGCCAGCCGAGGTACCGTCAGCTCAGGAGTCATATTCATCTTGCAGTGTTCCAGTGTTTCCTGAGTCCATCTTCAGAACCCACGAGATGTTTAATTCAACCCCATGGCACAGCCATATATTGAAGATCTTTTTCTTTTTTATGAGACAGGGTCTCGCTTTGTAGTTTAGGCTGGCACTGAGCTTACTATGTAGCCCAAGCCAGCCTCCAACTCACAGAAATCCTCCTGCCTCTGCTCCTGAGTGCTGGAATTACAAACATGAGCCACCACGCCCAGCATTGTGATATGTGGTGACTGAGGATCAAACTCCAGACCTTGTGCTTGTAAGGTAGGCCCAGGAACCACTGAGCTACATCCCCAGCCCTGGAGCCCTTTTCTGTGAGACCCTGAGCCACATCCAAAGAATACAAGGATGAGCCAGACTCAGCTAGCACAGTATCTGAGAGGGAAGAAGATAAACATCATTCCATGTAATGACTTCTGCAGTAGAAGACTGAAAAGAGTTGCAAGGTCACTGGAGCAAGGCTGCTAGGAACATCCATGAGGTTGTGCACAGCAGAGCTCCGGGACACAAGCCAGAGAGACCAAGGCTTGATAACTTTTCTTACCAAACAGTAAGTACTGTATGCTTTGTGGGCTGTGACTGCACTCTATGTCGCAGATACTCAGTCCTGCTCTCGTAGCACAAAAACAGCTGTAGACTCAACATGCCTGCATTGCAATGCAAGTGTACTTAATGGGCACTGACACTGTCATGAAATAGTCCATAATCCATGCTTTCTAGGAGGCTGTGGCAGGATGATTGCAAATTTGAGCCCAGCTTGGGCCTTTAACAATTTAGCAAAACTGTATCTCCAAATAAAAGAACAAGAACGGGAATGTGACTTAATCTGAAGGTCCTGGGCCAGGGATTTAGCTCAGTGGTTCCAGCGCCTGTCTTGCAAGCGCAAGGGCCTGGGTTTGATTTCCCTGTAACCATACAATACTGGGTGTTGAGACTCATGCCCAGCAGCAACCAGTACCACATACCACAGTGCCGGGCATGGTGGCTCACACCTGTAATCCCAGCAATCGGGAGGCAGAGGCAGGAGGATGGCTGTGACATGAGTTTGAGGCTAAGCTCAGGGCCAGCCTGAACTACAAAGTGGGACCCCTATCTCAATAAATAAATAAATAAATAAATAAAAATGGACCCAGGATTTAGCTCAGTGGTTTCAGCACCTGCCTTGCAGGAGGAAGGTCCCTAGTTTGATCCCTGGTAACCACATACCATAATGCCGGGGATGGTGGTCATACCTATAATCCCAGCACTTGAGAGGCAGAGGCGGGAGGATTGCTGTGAATTTGAGGCTACCTGGGTTACATAGCTCAGAGCCAGCCTGAACTACAAAGCAAGACCCTGTCTCAAAAAAAAAAAAAAGAGAAAGCAACACAAAACAGAGTGCAGACTGTCCTGTGGGCAGTAGGGAGCGCATCAAGGTATTAGGTGGAGAGTGATATGGTCTGTGATGGCAGCAGAGCGGAGGGTGGAAAGTCAGTTAGGAGGCAACAAAAGCAGAAAAGAGGCAGCCAAGGCCTAAACAGGTACGTGGAGGAGTTATAGAAGAGTTCAGAAGTAAACTGTGCACAAGAAGGTTGGTGTTGTCAGCCATTAGGGGAATGTCAATCCAGACATCCTTGAGACACGGTGTCCCCTGTACTGGGATGGCAATCACTCTTGCGCTGCTGGTGGGAGGGTGACATGTGCAGCCACTTTGGAAAACTCTGGCCATGTCTCAAAGCGAGCTACCACGTGAGCCCGCAATCCAATTCCCAAGTATAAACCGAGGGAATTGAGAACAGGTGTGTACACCAGCACGAACGTGCATCATAACATTGCTCAGAATAGCTCGGCAGTGGGAACCGCCCGAATGTTCATCGACGGACGCCTGAACAAATGAAATGTGGTCTATCCATGCCGTGGACTATATTCTTCATCATCCAAAGGAACAGAGTACTGATACGACGGATAAACCCTTACGACAGTCTGCAGGGAAAGAAGCTGATGACAGAGAATACTTATGATGTGATTTCACTTATCTGAAATGTCCAGAGTAGACAATTCCATAACAAATAGATTAGTGGTTGCTTAGGGCTGGGGAATGGCGGGGAAATGCTAAAGGTTATACAGTTTCTTTTAGGGGGTGGCTAAACTGTTCTACAAGTGGTTGTGGCTACACAATATATGAATATGCTAAAAACCACTGTACATCTTCAGGGGGTAAAAGTCTATGTGAGTTACACCTCAGGAAAGTGGGTTAAAAGATTCTTAATGTAACCCAAGAAAAGTAAATTTCTCTCATCATCTCCTCAAATAAATGATTTGTCAAATGCAACTGACTACTATTCATTGGTTATAAAATACAGGCAGGTTTTTGTAATTCAGAATTTGTGGGCTTTTTTTTAATTCAGTACATATGTTTTCATTTTGAGAACGCTATCCCGATTGTCACTTTTTGTTTCGTTTTTGTAGTACCAAGGGATCGAACTCAGGCCCTGTGCTTCCAAAGTAGGCACAGTACCACTTGAGCTAAATCCCTGACCTCAATTGCCACTTCTTAAAGAACTAGAACACTACAATCCACAGGAATGGGGCACACAACCGAACAGAGATGGGAAAGGCCTAGGGTGCCCTTTCCCTACTGCTCATGTCCAGTCAGCTACTGACCTCATCCATTCATTTTCTTTATATGTGAAAACAGCCCGGCAAGACAGGATTCATACTGCACACCATGCCATGTAAGCATACAGGTCAGTGGTTTCCAGCATATTCCTAGAGCCTCTTGAAGATCATGGTAACCTATTTTAATCACACCAAACAGAAGCTCCACATCCATTAGCATCCCTTAGAAGTCACCTTTCATTTCTTTCTCCCCGCTAGTGCCACAACCACTCATCTACTTTCTGCTGGCATAAATGTGCCTATTCTGGACATTTCACATAAGTGGTGTCATACAGCAGAGTGGTCTTTGCGCCTGCCTTCCTTCACTTAGCCTAATGTTCTCAAAATTCATAAATGTGGTAGCAGGTATCATTCCTTGTTATTGATGAATAACGTTTCATTGCATAGCTGTATCACATTTTATTTATCCACTCATTAGTTGATTGATTATTTTGTTGTCTCTGCTTTTTGGCTGTTATGAGTAGAGCTACTGGGAATTAGATTGAAACAGAACAGGCACAGTCGGATCAGAGTCAGATCACAGTAACAGACATTCCAGAGGAATACTTCGAGTCTATGGACTCCAGCTCTAAGGCAATGGATTCCTTTCCATCCCGGAAGTTGACTATCCAAATAGTCACATCCTTAGATATGGATGCAGGGTGCAGCTCCCATATCTAACCAGTGACACGTGACCAGTGACATTCAAATGTCTCCACAAGCAGCCCTGACTCACAGTTATGTCCTTGGACCTTTTCACCACATTTCCCAGTAGTCAGTGTGTGGTCGTTCCCCGTCCAGGAGAAGATGAGATGAAGAAGCCATGTCCTTCCTTGTGCTCCTATATGCTTGTCTATTTCTCCGAGCTAATGACATGGTAAGTCCAGCAGCCCTGCTCCTGTGTTTGGTGGCACCATGAGTGCTGAGAATTCTCAGCCAACCTTGTCAGGGAGGTCTTCCTTCAAAAAAACTTTGGTAAAATATATGACATCAAATATGCCACTTTAATTTTGTTCTTTTTTGTGGCTGTATGGATTTAAACCCAGCTTCTCACAATGGCTAAGCAACAGCCCTCCCACTGAGCTGTACCCAGACCCACTTCAATCATATCTTTCTGACAACGGAGGATTGAACTGAACCTAGAGTTTCATACTATGCAATACCTACCAGCCCTTTTTAAAAATTCGGAGACATAGTCTCATTAAGTTGCCCTGACTGACTTCGAATTTGCAATCCTTCTGCCTCAGCCTTTGCATAACTGGCAAATATTTTAAGTGCATAATTTAGTATCATTAATTACATTTAAATTATTTCATAACCATCACCATTATTTATTTCTAAAACCTTCCCTTATGGTGAAAAGAAGTTTGGAACCCTTTCATGAAGCTTTCATTACCCTCTCCCTCCCAGCCACTGGTAATTTTTTTTTTGAGACAGTATCTCACTTTGTAGTTCATGCTGGCCCTAAGCTGAGCCTCAAACTCACAGAAATCCTCCTACCTCTGCCTCCCAAGTGCTGAGATTATAGGCCCAGCACTGTGGTTTGCCCAGCACTGTGGTTTGTGGTACTGATTGCTGGTGGGCATGAGTCTCCACATCCAATATTGTTGTATGTACTTACCGAAGGGATTGAACCCAGGCCCTTGTGCTTGCAAAACAGGTGCCGGAACCACTGAGCTAAATTCCCAGCCCCCACTGGTTACTTTTAACCTACATTGTCTTTCTGATATTTCTGCACAAGTAGATTTATTACAGTGTAGATATAAAATATGACCCAAAAGTCTCATGTGTGGAAGTTCATTGGATCATGCGGCATTGTCTTAGTTACTTTTCTTGTTGCTGAAATAAAACCTCCATCACTACAAGTTAAAGGAGGCAAGGTTTATTTGGCTCACATTTCGTAGAGCTTTCAGGACACAGTTGACTGACTCCAGTGCAAGATGGCAGAAGGACCTGGCAGAGCAGAAAAAGTCCACGGGATGGCAGAGCAGGCAGAAGGCAAGGAGCAGCAACAGCAAGGGAAGCAGCAGGCTGCCTCTCTTTTATCCATTTCAGGACTTCAGCCCATTGGCTGGGCCTTCCCATTATCTATATCCACAACTATGCTAAACCAATCATTGTACTAATTTAGTAATCATGCACTCTTAATCGCAGCACCACACTCATAATTCCAGCATCAAATACTCTAGATCCAGCCACCCCTGAAAAGTTCTGCCTGTGATTGTATAAGGGTTTAGGGGAACATCTAGATACAAGCCATAATAAGTGCTACACTTGTCAGTGGACTCATCTGCTGATGGATCAGTAGCTAAATGTGTTGTTAGGGGGTGGAGCGTGGTTGGAGGTAAGTCATTGATAATGTGAAAGGCAAGGATGAGTAATGTGAAAGGCCATAGGATGAGTAGTTATCCTCGGCCAGGCTTTTCTACCATGCTGTTTCTGCCTTGAAGCTAGTGGTCTGGACTAACTTCACTGGAAACTGTCAGCCAAATAAAACTTTCTTCATTTAAGTTGTGGATGTTGGTTATTTTGTCCCAGCGATGGCAAAGTGACTAATACAGATTTTGGCACCAGAGAAATGCAATCACCCTGGTGACTGTACATGAGCCAGTGGCTCAGAAGTGTTTGGGACTGGTTTTCCAGGGGGGTTGGGAAATCTTTGGAATGCAGGTTAGAGAAGCCATGAAATGTCGTTGTCCAATAATGATTAGAGCTCAGAAAATCAGAATACTGTTAGAAACGTGGACAGTAAAGGCCAAGTTCAGGTGATTTCAGTTGGAAACAAGGACTCCATTGGCAGCTGGACTATAGGGCATGTTGGCAGACATTATTCCTTTGGCAGAAATTCCGTTGGCAGAAATTATTTCTTCATTTTCCCCATATCCTGGGACTTTAGGACCCTGAGATTAAGAGCAGTGAACTAATAAACCTGGCAGAGGACATTTTTATTCTTTGAGACAAGGTCTCGCTATGTAATTCAAGCTGGTCTTGAACTCACCGTGCAGCCCCAGGCTGGTCTCAAACTCCCAACAATCCTCCTGCCTTAACCTCCCAAGGGCAAGAGTAACAGATGTGTGCCACTGTGTCTGGCCTCTGGCAAAGGAAACTTTAAGTAGCCCAAATGCTTAGCTGTCGTATGGTCTTGATAGCTACTTTTTGTCAAATCCACAGTGAAAATTAGGAGAGAAAAGGGAAGTTGAATGATCTGAAAAACTTACAGCATGGCCAGAAAGTAGTTGTAAAACTGGGGCTATGGAAACAGTAGTTGAATTTTTTTTAAAGCATAAAAGAGGCCTGGGGATTTAGCTCAGTGGTTCCAGCACCTGCCTTGCAAGCCCAAGGGCCTGGGGAACAGCCTGAATTACAAAGCAAGATCCTGTCTCAAAAAACTAAAAGAAAAGCATAAAAGAGAAGCCAAGTATTTTACATTAGAATAATAGAAAAGATCACTTGAAGGCATCTCAGGAATTGGCAAGATCCTACTCAGGATCAGGATACAAAATATCAGGCTTTGATAAAGAGAACCTCTAAGCCCCATGCTGGAAAAAGATCACCTAGGGAATGGGTTCCCTGGGATTTATTTCACCATACTCAGCCACACAGGTGCTTGGAACCCTCTGCAGCCATGGTCCAAGGGGACCCAGCTATGGCAGAAGTTGGCAGCAGATCTTGGCACCATATACATGGTGCTGGTTTCACAGGCATGCCGAGTGCAAGAACGATGGACACTTCCACCAAGATTTCAGAAGACTTGAGAAGTTCCTGAGAAATGTTTGCCTGAGAAAGCACACACAAAGTTGTGAGAGTGAAGTCAAAAGTTCAGTGGTGACCTCATGAACTTAGAGATGAAAGAAACATGGACCATTGACTAAGGAAAGCTGCAGGCAGTGAGCACAACATCAGAGAGAGAGGCCATAATGGCTACCGGCTGCGATGCTTATAGGAGTGAGTCATCCCAAGCGTTGCAAAGTTCACATTTCGGTGCAGCTTGTCTGATATCCTGGACATGGAGTTACAGGATGTAACATTTGCCTATAGGTTTTGGTCTTCTTTCGGTGTGATTTCTTCCAATCCCCTATCTCTACCTTTTGGAGTGGGATTGTTTACCTTGTGCCATTGTGTGTTGAAAGTATTTACTGTTCTTATTTTTCAATGACTCACAGCTAAGAGTTTCTCCTGAGTTTCAGAAGATACTTTCGACTTGGACTTTTTTTTTTTTTTTTTGAGACAGGGTTTTGCCATGTTGTTCAGGTTCTTCTCATCATTCTGTAGCTCAGGTTGGCCTCAAACTCACCATAATCCTCCCGCTTCCACCTCCTAGGTGCTGGGATTACAAGTGTGTGCAGTGTGGGATTGCAAGTGATTGCCAGTGTGTGCATACTTGGCTAGACTTGAAAATTTTTTTTAACCAATGCTGAAACTGTTAAAACTTTGATGACTCTTAGATTGATTAAATATATTTTGCGTAATGAGATGGACATCATTCTTTGGGGTAGCCATGGGAAGAATGTTATAGTGAAAATCTAAAATGGTTCCCAAAATGCTCATATATGTGGAAAGTGACTGGATCTTTGGGGTGCTCTAGTCAATGAATTATGAGTTCAGTAGCTGAATGTGCTGTCAGGAGGTGGGGCACTGCGGGGTGTGACCTGGAGGGGTATGCTCTTATCCTTACTTTTTTCTGCCTTCAAGCAGCTATCCTCTAGCAGACCCGTCCTCCATGCTGTTTCTGCTTTGGGGCCAGCTGTAAATGTATTGAACTCTTTGAAAACTGAGCCTAACACACATCTCCTCCTTTCAGTTATGGGTGTTGGGTATTTTGTTCCACTGATGGCAAAGTAACTAATACAAAAGCTGTAGAATATCCATCTTCGTTTGGCTTACATTTTCCAGTTTCATCAGTTATAGGATGAATCAGAACTTCATTCTTTTTATGAATTATACTCCATTGTATGTCTACACCGCATTTGGTTATCCACTTATCTGCAGATGCTTTCGCTGCTTCCATCTTTTAACTGATGTGAGCCATGCTTGGTGACATGGGTGTAACAAGAACTTGTTTGAATCCATCCCTCAGTTCTTTAGTTCTTTTTAGTACATACCTAGGAGTGAAATTGCTGAGTGATATGGCAATTGTACATTTTTGGTTTTGTTTTTCAGTGCTGGAGATTGAACGTATGGCCTGTATACACCAGACAAACACTCTATCACTGAGTTACATCGAGGGTCTCGCTTTGTAGTTCAGGCTGGCCCTGAACTCACGATGTAGCCCAGGTGAGTCTGGAACTCACAGCAATCCTCCTGCCTCTGCCTCTCGAGTGCTGGGATTATAGGTATGAGCCACTACACCAACACTGTGGTATATGGTTCTGATTCCCAATGGACATGAGTGTCCACACCCAGCATTGTTGTATGTGGTTACCAGGGATTGAACCCAAGCCCTTGCATTTGCAAAGCAGGTGCCAGAACCACTGAGCTAAATCTCCCCAGCCCTTATTTCACTTTTTGAGATAATATGTCACTGCATTGCCTAGACTCACCTTGAACTTGTGATCCTCCTGCCCCGGCCTCCCAAGTAGCTGGGACTACAGGTCAGGTGTGCCCCATATTTGGCTTATGTTTAACTTTTTGAGACATTTTCAAGCTGTCCCCACCAGAGAAGTATAAGTGTTCCAATTTCTCCATAGCTTCATTCACACTTATTTAATTATTAAAAATTATTTTAAACTTTAGCCATTTTAGGAGGTTCAAACAGTATTTGCTGTGGCTTTGATTTGTATTTCTCTGGTGATGAGTAATATTAAACCTCTTTTTATGTGCTTCTCAGTCATCTGTGTATCTTTGGATATACATCTTTCAAGTCCTTTGCTCACTTTACAGTCTCTACATCAACTATTACCACAGAGAAGATTTTCAAATCTTGTTTTCTATTCTGTAGGTTGTTTCCTCAACTGTCCCTTACTGTACCAATATTTGAGAGAATCACGTTCTAAGAAGGAAGTCTTATTTAGGCTCAGAGCTGCAGAGGGCTAGGTCATGACTGGTTGGCCTCGTTGCCTGTGGGCCTGTGACACAGCCACTCTTCATGACAGGAGCTCATGGTGCAGCACTTAGCTCACCTCATGGCAGCTAGGACTACAGTGTCCAAGAGACTCCATAGTCCCCTGTAAGGCCACGCCCCAAATGACCTATGACCTCCCCCTGGCTCCACCTTTTAAAGCTTCTACCACACCTGAGGACCACACCTTTAGGGAATATTCCAGATCCAAAGTATAGCAAGATGTCTTTTCACTTTCTCCATAATGTTTTGGAGGTACAAAACTTTTTCATGTTGATAAAGTCCAACTTATTTGTTTTTTGTTGTTTGTGTTTTTTGTTGCTTGTGTTTTTTGTCACAACTAATAGTCCATGACTTCCTCATCATTGTTTCTCAAGAGAGTCAGGACACATAAACCTCCTACAAAAAGGTCAACAGTGATGGAAGAAGATCCACTGACCAGCTAGCCCTCTATATAGAATATGTTCAGAAAGCTACATATTCACTTTGAATAATGGCTAAAACATTTGTTCATAGTAGGCAACTCTTACAGTTAACTGTTTCCTATTCCATCAGTACTGGGATCTCCATCAGAGTAAAACTTCAAAAGCTATCTGTGTAGTCCAGAAACCGTGGCTCCTTCTACATGGTCTGTCCCCAACAGGATCCAAGCTGGGCAACCTGTTTTCTGTCCTGAGCATCTATATCTGAGACTGAGAAATGTCATTCTGGTTACTGAAGCGGGTGGATTTACTGTACCATTTCTGGGCAACTCTCTGCCTCTGGATCCCCATGAGATCCTTGTATATTTCTCCTTTTCAAGTTTTT
Organism: Petromus typicus; assembly: GCA_004026965.1. NCBI lineage: Eukaryota > Metazoa > Chordata > Mammalia > Rodentia > Petromuridae > Petromus > Petromus typicus. The sequence continues at coordinate 83,299 of PVIR01001544.1, read as the reverse complement.
CTGGGTTAATTTTGTTTATTTATTTGCTTGAGATAATGTCACACTTGGGCTGGCCTCAGACTCACAGTTATCCTCCTGCTTCAGCCTCCCAAGTGCTGGGATTATAGGCATTTGTCACCAAACCTAGTTTATTTGGGTTAATTTCTATCAGAATTATTTTGGAATAATATTTATGTTCCCATCTTGGTGGGCTGGTTTCTCTCCCTCCAGAAACTTCGTCTGCAACCAGAGAGGCCATGAAACTAGAGTCAAAAGAGAGGGAGCCGGGGGATGTTTTAATACAAGTGTGGACATCTCTACCACACAGGGAAGACAAGAAGAGCCTGTTCTTTCTGCCTCTGAGGATGGTGAGAAGCAGGATCCTGAGGCAGGGGAGAAGATGGGGCAGTCACTTTCCTTACCCTCTGGGCTTTGCCTCAAGTGATGAAGCAGGGGCTAAAGGCCTATCCAGGTGGGAGATGGAGAGGGGCCCAGCCAGGCCACAATCTCTGCTCATGCTCTAGGGGACACCATCAGCTCTCAGAACATTATCTTCCGGTGTGGGGCCCTTCTCAACCTCACGTAGGGGAGATGGTGAGATTAGGCCCAATGGTTCGTGCTTGTAATCTCAGCTACTTGGGAGGCTGAAGCAGGAGAATCACAAATTTGAGAACAGCCTGGGCAGTATAGCAAGACCCTGATTTAAAGTTAAAAAGAAAAAGAAAAGGCTGAGGGTTAGCTTGGTGGTAGAGCACTTGCCCAGCATGTGTGAGGCCCTGGATTAATTACCAGGACAGGAGAAAGGAGAGAGGGTGAGAGATGACAGACAGATTAGGCTATGCCGAGCATTCTGCCGTGGTCACCAGCCCCACTCTGTGGCAGACCAGTGAGACTCTTGCAGCACTGGGAGCGATGCTGCCGACATCTCTGGGACTTACATGACCTCTGGACAGAGGCACCATCCTGAGCAGGGAGGAGACAGGATGGGTTTGTCGGGAAATGACTGCCCAGGACATCCACTTGTCAGACTCAGATGTGGCGGCCTATAAACCACTCACATTCCTCACCCTCACCTCCTGCAGGGTGCAGGGTCAGCAGTCACTGAGGAGCTAAAGCAGCCATATTTCCTTGTCCATCTGTGGACTCTGTGGGATCTGGATAAGAACACACCAAAAACAGAACATCCAGAATGTGTAAATATTATTTCTAGTTGCTTCCTAATTTCCCCTTTCCCTTTTATATCTCCCTTTCAATCTTCTCTTCCTCTCCCTCTCTCCCTCCCTCCCTCAGCAGATATCCCATGCCCGGTCCCAAGTCAGGCTCTTCATCAGCCTCTGGAGATTCCGAGATGACTCTCACAGCTCTTCCTTCATGGAGCCCACAGTCCCAGTGAGAGGCGCAGCCCACGCAGCTTCCAACCCAGGTAGCCAAAGCCGACGCTGATGTCTCTGGCTGCCGAGGGAGCAGCCTGCAGAGCCTCCTGGCTCTGCTCGGGTGGGTGTATGAGTTCACTGGAGGTGTAGGAGCACCTCTATGCACACCCGGCTCTCTGTGGGAGACAATTATCTCCCCAACTACCTCATCTTCCTAAGAATCCCGATGTGGATCAGGACTGTCCAGTTGCCCATCCTGAGCACCAGGTTGTGGTTGCTTCTGTTTCCATTGTAGGCCATTTTCCAGGTCCTTTTCCTTGGAGTTGTGGTCAGCGACCCTCTCTGATCCAAAGAAACTCTACCTTTGAGCTTCTGGAAAGCTCAGCTCCCCCAGCACACTGGGCAGACCCAGCTGCTGCCAGCCCTTCCTGGGTCCTCCTGCCCTGAGCTCAGGTTGACGCCAGAGCCACGGAGTCATCTCACAGTCGTGAAGGTGAACTCAGGGATGCTAAGACAGCAGAGAGGAGAGGGGAATGAGTCTGTGTCTGCGAGACCCGCTGAGCTACTGCACAGAGCTGGATGATCTGCCTCCAAATTCCTTATGTGGAAAATGCACAAACCACTGCTAATTGGGTGTTTGGAAAGGCATTACGGAAGGCATTCCTAACTGACCAAGTTGGAGGAAAGGCTGCTGATTCAACACACTGGGTCTGACTGCCTGAAAATGGGCTTTTCTTCTTATTTCCCCCATTGTACATCCAGAGGTCGCGGGGTGAATTTTGTCACCCCCAAATCCATCTGCTGAAGCCATGGCCACCTTTGGAGATAGGATCATTAAGGAGGGGATCATGTTATAAGGAGTTCCAAGGGGGTTCCAGATCTAGAAGGATTAGTAGTTTAGGAAGAGAAGGAGAAGACCATGTCTGGGAACCAGAGAGACTGGTCGGTAGGAACTATTCTGTGAGACACTAAAAATCAATTTTGTTAGAAGTGCCACTGAGATGCTCACCACACCACAAAGGGTGCTTCTAGGAGGCTTCGATGTTCTATTTCTTTTTTTAGTTTTTTTTTTTCTGGGATTACAGGCGTGAACCACCATACCTGGCATTATGATATGATATCGGAGATCGAACTCAGGACCTTGTGCTTCCAAGGAAAGCACTGGAACCACTGATCTACATCTCTGTCTGATGTTTTATTTCTTAATCAAGATGTTATACCAGTGGGGCTTTTTTGTTTGTTTGTTTTGTTTTGTTTTGACACAGGGTCTCTCTTTGTAGTTCAAGCTGGCCCCGAGCTTATTATGTAGCTCAGGCAAGCCTCAAACTCAGCAATCCTCCTGCCTCTGCCTCCCAAGTGCTGGGGTTACAAGCATGAGCTATCACACATGGCACCGTGGTGTGTGGTACTGATTGCTGGTGGGCCTGAGTAACCACACCCAGAACTGTTCCATGTGGTTACCGGGAATCAAACTTGGGACCTTGTGCTTGCAAAGCAGGTGCCAGAGCCAGAGCTAAATCCTCATCCAGGTGTGTTGCATTTACAAAGATCCATCAAGCTATGCTCTTCTGTGCATTTTATGTTGTACTATAAGAAAATACATTTGTTGCTCCTTTTGCCCCTTTTCTTTAAATATAATTGACAAAAGATGAAGCGTGGAAGTGGGAAGACAATAGAGAAAATGGTAAAGGTTCTGTCTTACAAAGTGAAGAGTGCAGAGACCTGTGGCAGGTAGATGGACAGGAAAGGAAGGGCTGAACATATGAATCACAGGAGCAACCAATGGACCCAGTGGAAGCACTATTGGATAGTTAACTATGATGTCAACTTCAATAAGAAACCCTGCTGATCCATTTAACACAGTTCTGGGTACTGACAATGGACTTACTGAAGGTGGAAGACCCACCCTGGGTGTGGATGGCACCAGGCAGTATAGCCGAATGGGATAGAAACGGAAGAGACGAAGAAGAAGAAAGAAGGAAGAGAAGGAGAAGGAGAAGGAAGAAGGAAGAAGGGGAAGAGGAAGAGGAAGAGGAAGAAGGGGAAGGGGAAGAAGAAGAAGAAGAAGAAGAAGAAGAAGAAGAAGAAGAAGAAGAAGAAGAAGAAGAAGAAGAAGAAGAAGAAGAAGAAGAAGAAGAAGAAGAAGAAGAAGAAAGAAGAAAGAAGAAGAAGAAGAAGAAGAAGAAGAAGAAGAAGAAGAAGAAGAAGAAGAAGAAAGAAGAAGAAGAAGAAGAAAGAAGAAAGTCTCAGTCCTGTTCCATTGGTGGCACTCCAGGCTTCGCCATTGCCTTTGGATATCAGTTCCCAGGCTTCTGGCTCAGACCCTTCCACTTCCTGATACGAACTCGTGCGGGACTCTGAGGGGAGGTCCGGGGCTTCTGGCTCTGCCTGGACCCTCCAGCTCCGCTGTGTGCAGACCATCCTTGCTCATCCTTCTACCCTGGACTCTGAAGGTGCCACTGGACGCACCCTTGGTAGACTTTATCACACGTGCACATTTGTATTAAATCTGTTCCTCCAGTGAACCCTAACTTCAGCAGCTATTGAGCACTGGAAAAACTGGTGGAGAGGAGGCGGGAAGAGAGGATCAGGGTCCCACAGCTCACTGCTTGAGTCACCAGATGTCCCCAAGCAGGGGGTTCACCACCAAGGGAACTGATGTTCACGGCGCGCAGAGAGGCTCCTTCTGAGGTAGGAGTATGGGACAGGAGCCAATTGTCATCAGCAGTTCTGGGCTATTTCTTCCTATGTATGTCCATTACTTTAACGATACAAATCCTAACAATGGGGCTCATAAGCAGGAACAGAGGAACTTGCACAAGACCGAGCAAACAATGGGCCATTGTAATCTTAGCATTGTCAGGAACCAAAATCGTTACCTTCAGTTCTGATCTTTTTCATTTCATGGATAAAACACACATCTGGAGGATGATGTCAACTCCTAAATATTCATTTATTTCATTCCACAAACAGCTATGTCGTGCTGAGCCCTGGGGTTTCAAACCCTCAAGGTCCCTCTAGGAAGGAACAGCTTCTCCAAGCTGAGGAAAAGAATAAAATGGTTTTACTGGTTTCTGCATGATGATCTAATGAGCTTTCCCGAGAGCTGAAAGCAAAACAAAATGAGACGTTTTCAGCAAAAAGGAGAGAGAGTTAGAGACACTAAATATTACTGGATCTAAGATAATGACTTTCAAATGTATAAAGGATCAGTACATGATGAGAAGTTGTAAAGGTTGGAGAAAATTAGAAAGGACCAAACTAGTCCCAGAAGAAAGTAGAAATTGACAATGATTATTATTTACGCTAAAGGACTCACATTTTTTAAAGCAAGCTTCTCACTGAAGGAAGAAATACTGAATAAGCAAAAATAATAAAAGCAATCACACATAATCTCCTACTCAGAGATAACCATTGTTAATATGATTCATCTTTCCAGGACTGGAGTGATGTTTTTAAGAACAGAATTATTTTTCCTTAAAATCGTATAGCAGTTTCACTTATAAGCGACCATATTTCAATCCATATTTTTGCTTGTTTGTTTGGTTTTTGTTTCATTTTTTTTGAGACAGAGTCTCGCTTTTTAGTTTAGTCTGGCTCTGAGCTCATTATGTAGCCCAGGTGAGCCTCAAACTCAACAATCCTCCTGCCTCTGCCTCCCCAGTGCTGGGATTACAGGTGTGAGCTACCACGCCTGGCACTGTCGTATGTGGTACTGATTGCTGCTGGGCGTGAGTCTCCACACCCAGTATTGTTGTATGTGGTTAATGGGGATCCAACCTGGGACCTTGCACTTGCAAGGCAGGCACTGGAATCACTGAGCTAAATCCCTTTGAATCCCTTGAACGCTTCTCCAAAAAAAAGAACACTCTAGGATAGTAAACTGATTTTAGAAAGAGACTCAGACCACTGTTCTTTCAGTAGGTTGCTTTTTACAAAGTTTGCTAAGAAATTCAGGAAACAAGAATAAACAGATGAATGGTTATAGAATACCTATTACTGGTAGATATTAATGGAAGATAATAGAAACATTTTTGATCATTTTCTAAATAGGATGCAAATCATCAATAATTTCAACCATCAGTTTATTCACCAAACATTGACAGAGGCTTCAGGGTTGTAGCTCAGGGGCAGAGCCCTTGCCTAATGTGTTCAGTCCCACACACACACCACAGAGTTCATCTGCCCATTATACTGCCTGTACTACAATAGATCACCGATTACATACATTCATGAAGGCATCCACTTATTTATCAAATATTACTAAGTCATGTCTATGGACCAAGCACTGAGTACCGAGCTAAGAAGAATGGGAAGTGGATAATTCCCCTAGGATTTTGCCTCATGGGGCAGTGACAGTTTCACCTTCACTGGCCCCAGAAGGTAATGTGTCCTTACATTATGTCTATTATGGGCTCTACTCTGCAGGTAGGGTCTACATATGTCTTCAAGCAGCTTATATAGGCTGGACACATTCCAGTGTCCCTTCTCGTCTGTCACTGTGCAGTCATTCAACCATTTACCTATCAGCCAGAACAAGGGGCACATGTTGAAGGAAGAAAATAGCCAAGACAGTGGACCAGCTGATCTGAGAGCTGTGACCCTTGGGGTCCTGGAAGAGACTGACTTTCCCCAGCAGCTACTCTGTGGGGGCAGCCTGTAATGGTTAATGTAAGTTGATTGCCAACTTGATTGGATTGAGACACGTCTAGGAAATCTGTTACACACACTCCTGGGTGTGTCTGTGGGCTTTTCCAAAGATGATTGGATCCAGAGGGCCGTCATAACTTGGTGGCATTGTTGGGAGGGTCTGGAAGAAGGAGGTGCCACCTGATTCCCAGGAGGGCATCCTCAGGGCATGACTTGGGGACTATATCTCATCTCTAGCCTCTGGAACTCTTTTTCTCTTTCCTGGCTATCACTTCCTGGGCCATACCTTTCACCATGACGTTGACACCTTGGAGCCAGCTGACCACGTACTGGAATCTCTGAAACAGAACCACATGATGCCCCTCCTCCTCTAGGGTGATTACCGCAAGTATTTGGTCACAGTGACAGAACTGACCGACGCGCAGACCTTCCCCTGAGCTCGCCTCATCACATTCCCCATTTGTTGTTTCATGGACATGACAGCGTCTTCTTCAGGACAGTGCCAGGGACATAGTAGATGCCAACCCGTGACCTGGCTTCTGTCAGGTCCAGGGAGCAACAGAGGCTTCCTGGAGGAGGGAGTCCTTGGGGGACGTTTTTGGGGGAGTTCGGAGGGCCTTTGGATGCTGGCACGAGGAGACTAATCAGCATTTAGCAAAGTGCCAGGTGTGTAATAAATGCTCAGAAGAAACAGGTGATGGTATGATAATAAGGCTAAGTGGTTGGGTCACCTGAAGACAGAGGCTAGAGCCCAGGGTGCCCAAGCTTGTTCTAGCTCTATAACCCTACCGGGCGTCTCTCTGCCTCGCTCTTGTTAGAGTAGTCTGGGTTCCAGCAGCTGGCAGAAGTGCAAACACTCCAACCTGGGAGTCCTCGGTGGGTCATCCGGGAATACGTCCCAGCGGGGATTTCAGCAGAGGCTCATGGGAAGGGGGAGGGGCTGACAACTAGGACCAATAAGACGGAACCAGGGTGTTCCTGGGTCCCCCTGCTGGTGAAGCTGGTTCTCCAGTCCCTTCAGGGCCTGATGCTGGGAGACAGGGTGGGGACTCAGCCTTCTCATCACAAAGCAGGAAGAGGTTTTGCTGATACGCCTGGTGGCGGGCGACTTGCTAGCTGGCTGCTATTTATTCTGCAAACGTTCTCATTTTGCCTTATTCCGTTGGTCAGAATCCCCGGCATTTCCCTTCATTTCTCCCTCCCCACCCTTGGCACATAGTTTTTTGTTAAGACCTTGACTCCCCTGGTGCCAGTTCCCTCAGAAGTTCCAGGGGCCACTGGAAGCAGTTACTGCCTCTCTGTGACTCGGTGATCTCTACTGAGGGCTGACTGCGAGACAGGTCTGAGCACTTCTACAAGATTTCACCGTGCAGTCCTCAGGGCGTCCATGGGGAGTGGGCGTCCTCCCATCTCCCCCAGCTCACAGATGGGAAGACTGAGGCCCAGTTCACATCAAAGCACCTCTCCAGAGCAGTCGGTGAGTGTCGGGATCTTAACCAGCTCTTAACCTCAAATGCTTCTAGACCCAAGAAAGGCCGCTCCTGTTTCCCTGAACTTGGATTGAAAGACAGCAAAGCAGTGTGCTCACCTGTGGGTGACAGCTCTCTAGACAGTGTCTGCTGGTAGTAAGAGGAAGTTTCTTTTAGGTTAAAAATGGACTTGAAACGCTGCTTCATCTTTAGTTCCAGTTGCAAGCTTTTCCTGTCAAAACCCTCCAGTCATCCTAGGGTAGGAAGCAGGCAGTGGCCTTGGAAATTGTCGGACCTGAATCAGATTTCCAACTTCCTTGTCAGCCCTGAGTCGGCGCAGAGGGGCGGGACAGCTGGTTCTTTGCAGACACCACTGCACTGCCAGGCAGACCCAGCCACTGAGGGCTGCCACCCAGACGGAGGGTGCTGGAGTTTGCTTGTCTGTTTCATTTAGCTCAGTTAGACTATAGTTTCATACAAACAGAAAGGACCAGTCTAAAGCTTACAGGTGGAGTAGATGTGAGGAGTACACCAGCCCTTTCCCCAGGTGGGGAAATGAGGGGCTCAGAAGGTGACAGGAATCCAGACACTGACAGGGGACCCTGAGGCTTGTGCCCTGACTAAGCCTCAGCTGGAAATAAATCTTCTCACTGACTGCAGAGCCCCCTAGAAGATGGGGAGTGCCATTTCCTGGCAGAGCCCAGGGAGATGAGACAGAAGAAAGAGCTAGAGACCCAGCAGCTCTGAAGAGCAGGGAGGGCAGAGAGGCACCAGGCGCTGCACCCCTGAGAGGCCCTGGATCTGCAGCACTGACGGAGGACATCCCCACGGCAAGCTGTGAGCAAAAACTCTCGTGTCACTGTCACAGGGAGTCCCTTGAAACAGCCATGCTTTCAGACAAGTACCTGGCCTGCTCCACAGATGCAGCGCTAGGAAAACTCCAAGCCCAGTCTTTCAGTGCCGTCTTCCTCACTCACCAGGTCCTGGACTCGGTGTGGAATCAAATTACAGACAAAAACGTGTGAAGCTGGGCATGAGCTGTGGAGTCCAGAGCCCACGGTCGAGCCGGCCCCTCCCCCCCACTCCGCTGTTACCTGGCCTGCCTCGGCTACTCCATCTGCACTGTCTGACCTGCTCCTCTCCTGCCAGACTCAGAGATGGCAACTTTCCAACATGGGCCACCTGGAGCTTCCTCCCAGCAAGTCTACATCCCTCAGCCTCCAGCCACCACCTGTCCTCAGAGTTGAAGTCTTATGAAACATCTCCCTTGTGAAGCTTTCCCAGGTCAAGCCGGCCACGCCCTCTTTCTGTGACCTCACTGGCCCAGGTCCTGACGGCCACCACAGTGCCTACCTGATCTACTGACTCGACTGTGGTTGTGTCTTTCCTTCCAGGACAAGATTAGAGTTTCAGGACCTGAGACAGATCAACAGACAGGCAGATAGACAGACAGACAGAGACAGAGAGATGAGGGAGGTATCAAAAGAAGTTTGCTAATTATGTTGCCAGACAGTAGTGTTGGGGGAAATCTCATGCTATCGGCATTAAGTGTGGTCCTTCAAAGAGGAGTCCTGAAACCTTCCACGTGGACACGCACTTGGCCTCGTGTGTTTCTTCCTCATTTGCCCTCTGAACAACTCAGGAGGGCCAAATTTGAGACCCTCTGTCCACGGGTGTGAGTCCATCAGGAATGGCTGGTGGCCTGTGAGGACACACTCATCACCTGGGGTTGCCCTGGCAATCAGAACCTCAGGGATGCCATCATCTGCTGCCTGAGGCACCTCCCTCCCCTCCACTGGGTTGATGAGTCCCAACGGAAGCCATCAAGGCTAATGACTCCCAGTGTGCTGTGTGGTTTCATGGTCTTAGACGAACCAGGGACTCTCTCAGCTGGCAAATTCCACTGGCTCTGAAGCCTTGGGGCCTGTGGAGAAGGAGGAAGGGGAGGAGCAGGGAGAAGGGGGACGTGGGGGAAGCCACGGCTCGGGAACTGCACTCAGCCACCAGGGTGACAGAGTGGGTGTTCCTATCTGAAACGCCAGTCCGCTTGGCAGCCTAGGTCCCCACACACCCTCAGTGTAGTCTCCTCTCAAAATACGATACAATTGCTAATGTCTCCTCTTCCTAACAAATACATGAAAACTCCCTCTACTCTTTTGAAATAAAATGTACACATAGTAACCCATATGTGTTAGGCACTGTGTTGGAAACACAAACCTGTTTTTCCTCTGTTATATCATAACAATCAATACAGAAGACTCGTGTGTGGCCTTAACAGGATTAGCTGAGTTAGGTGGCACATGCTCGTAATCCCAGCTCTTCAGGAGGCTGAAGCAGAAGGATCACAAGTTGGAGCCGAGGCTGAGCACCTTATGAGACCTTGTTTCAAAATGAAAAATAGAAAGTCTTAGGGATGTAGTAGAAAACAGAGGGCCCCTGAGTCCAATCCTCAGTACTGAAATAAATAAAGGATGTGGGGATCTCTCCCCACTAGCAGGCAGATAATTTTGTAGTAGATGCCAATGGAGCAGGCCCCTAGTGCCATCTAGTTCTGACTGTCTACCTGGGACTGCACCGGATCCGATAGGCACAGGGCTCTGCCCTCAAACCCCCACCACTACCACCACTATTTAGAGGCTGACAGAACACGACAGTTTTGCTCCTGTGTGACTGACTGGCAGTAAACTGAGGTTCTCATACTCCTCTGCATTGCATTTGAGTAATTTCCCACATAGTTTACAGACTTCAGCAAAAGGCCAGTGTTTACTGGGTTATTAGAAAGGCTATTATTGCAAAGGGTGGGGATAGAAAGGGTACAGGGCAGGACATGTGGGAAGGTACAGGGCTCACTGCAGTCCCGGGGTGCTGTCTACTGGGAACCTCCATGTGGCCAGCTGGCCGGAAGCCCTCCCTGCTCGGACTAGTTGAACTTCCGTTTTGCTTTTAGTCTGGGCTTTTTGTTTTGTTTGGGTGCTGAGGATTGGACCACTGAGCGGTACCCCAGCTGCTTTCTCCAGAGGCTTCACCCCACTAGCTGCTGGGAACCCACTCCACTGTGAGCTCCTCTCCCCTGCCTGGGGGTGGAGGGAGGCTTAGAGTCCCAATCCTCTATGATACCTTGCACTTTTTGTGAGCAGCCCCCAACCTGAAACTAGTTAGGGTTACCTGACCATCAGCCAGCCCATGGCAGGGAACTGGAGGTTGAACTCAGTACCTTTGCACTGAACTATATTCCCCAGGCTCTATTTTTTTGCCTTTGGGGAGATTTTTTAATTTATTTTTTCCCCACTAAGTTTATTGGTACAGTTTAGGTATACATTATGATCACATTCATCATTGGGAATTTGTACTTGTACATGATGTATCTTCATTCTTGTTTTTTTCCCCATTCTTTCCCTTCCACCTTTTACCTTTTGCTATTTACAAGAATTTTGTTTCCTTTTTTTCCTTCTTTTCTCATACTTTTCCCCTTCTTTCCTCCCTCCCCCTACTTCCTTGTCCTTTTGAGGCCTTTTCCTCCTATCTTACATGATCTTATATATATATATATATATATTTTTTTTTTTTTTTTGAGACAGGGTCTTGCTTTGTAGTTCAGGCTGACCCTGAGCTGATTATGTAGCCAAGGCAAGCCTTGAACTCACAGCAATCTTCCTGCCTGTGCCTCCCAAGTGCTGGGATCACAGGCGTAAGCCACCACGCCCAACACTGTGGTACAAGGTACTGGTTGCTACCCAGTGTGAGTGTCCACACCTGGCACTGTTGTATGTGGTTACCAGGGATCAAACTCAGGACCTTGTGCTTGCGAGGCAGGCACTAGAACCACGGAGCTAAATCCCCAGCCCTATAATATGTTTAAGTCCTCCTTTACACTCACTTAAAATTATGGCCTCAATGTGCACCTATTTAGCTACAAATATCTCTAATTGATTGTTCTTTGTGGCTGAGTAGTACTCAAAAAAAATCTTCATTTTCCATTCATCAGTTGATGGGCATTTGGGCTAGTTTCAAAATTTACCTATTACAGACTGTGCTGTTATATACATAGGTGCTTATGTATCACTATGACATGATGCTTTTAATTCTTTTAGGAATATACCTAGCAAGATAACAGCTGGGTCAAACGAGACCTCTAATCTTAGCTTTCTGAGGAATCTTCACACTGATTTGCAGAGTAGTTGCACCAGTCCACACTACTAGCAGCAGTGAAGAAGGGTTCCTTTTATCCCCCAGCCCGGCCAACATTTTTTAGTTGATTTCTTTATTGCAGCCATCCTTTCTGGAGTAAGGTGGAAGCTCAGCATTGTTTTCATTTGCATTTCTCGAATGACCAGTGATGTCACACATTTTTTCATATGTTTATTTGCTGCTTCTACCTCTTCATCTGAGAAATGTCTGTTCATTTCAGATGACCACTTTTGGGTTGGTCCAGACTCTTTTTCAATTGGTTATTTTGAGAAAGGATCTCACTAAATCACTATGTTTCTCAAGTTGGGTTTTGACTTACAAACCCCCCACCTCAGCCTCCCAGAGTGCTGGGATTACAGGCGTTTGTCACCATGCCCCACCAGCCAAGCCATTTTTATAACACTTACAACTTTGATGCTTCTAAGGCTGATAGGAGTTGTATGTCAGGAAATATGGAACAAGAACACACACAATACATGTATTTAATAGTTTATTATGTATATAGAAAGATCACACTGGACAAAATGTATCGCAAAGAACTCATCTACTTTTTCCCCTCAGTGGGAAAGCTTTGAACTCTTTGCCATAGAGTATGGTGTAAGTCGTACAGTTTTTCTGGATGTTCTTTATCAAGTTGAGATCTCTTCTTACTCCTAGCTTGCTGAGGGATTTTTTTAAAAAATTGTGAGTGAATGTGGCATTTTGTCAAATACTTATTTCTATCCATAATATTTTCAAACAATTTTTCTGTAGCTTATTGATGAGATACATTGATTTTTGAATGTTCAGCCAGCTTGCCTGCCTGAGATAGTTACCACTCACTTTTGGTACCTAATTCTGTTTGATATCTTGTTTAACTCAAGATATCAAATATTTTTGCTAATATTTTGTGGAGTACATTTTTTTTTTTTAAGACAGGGTCTCACTTTGTGGTTCAGGCTGGCCCTGAGCTCAGCCCCAAACTCGCAATCCTCCTGCCTCTGCCTCCCAAGTGCTGGGATTACAGGCGTGAGCCACCACGCCCGGCACTGTGGTATGTGGTACTGATTGCTACTGGGCATGAGTCTCCACATCCAGTATTGTATGTGGTTACTGGGGGATTGAACCTGGGTCTTTGTACTTGCAAGACAGGTAACAGAACCAATAAGCCAAATCCCTGGGCCTAAAGAACATTTTTTAAACCTATATGCATGAGAAATAATAGGCTGTAGTTATTTTATAATGTCTTTATCTAAATTTGGTGTTAGGGTAATTCTAGCCTCACAGGATAAATTAGGAAGTATTACCTTCCCTCCTGTCTTTTGGGAGATACTACAGAATTGTTATAATTTCTGTTTTGTTTTATTTTGTTTTTTGAGACAGTGTTTCCCTCTGTAGTTCAGGCTGGTGGTGAACTCACTATGTAGCCCAGGCTAGACCCAAACTCACAGCAATCCTGCTGTCTCTGCTTCCCAAGTGCTGGGATTGCAGGTGTGAGTCACCACAACTGGCATTGTGGTATGTGGTTACTAGGGATCAAACTCGCTTGCTAGGCAGGTGCTGAAACCACTGAGCTAAATCCCTGGCCCTCAAAGTGATTATTGACATAAGTGAGTTGTTATCTACCACATTTGTAACTATTTTCTATTTGCTGTCTTTGTTCTTTGTTGCCACTTTTGTCTTATATTATTTTCTGCTTTTTTTTTTTTTTTTTTTTTTTTTGAGACAAGGTCTCACTTTTGTAGTTCAGGCTGGTTCCTCAGCTCAGTCTTGAACTCACAGCAGTCCCCCTGCCTCTGCCTCCCAAGTGCTAGGGTTACAGGCAAGAGTCACCATGCCCAGAGTTGTTGCATGTGGTTACTGTGGATCAAACTAGGGCCCTTGCACTTGCAAGGCAGACACAAGAACCACTGAGCTAGATCCCTGGTCCTTTTTTGGGTTTTTTTAATGTTGTTTTTTTATTTTTTATTTTTTTTCAAGAAGGGTCTCTCAGTGTAGCTCAGGCTGGCCTTAAACTCACTGTGTAGTTGAGATTACCCTTGAACTTGAGGCAATTCTCCAGCCTCTGACTCCAGAGTGATAGGATTACAGAGGTATGCCACCACACCTGGCCTACTTTATAATCTTTCTAATCATGTGGTAGCTGTACATCTATCGTGCATGACAGATGAGGTAAGAAACTGGCTCCCAAGTGGAAGATGGGTGTGGCTCCTCCTTTTCCAGCCAGAGCCTCTGTCCTTCTGTTTATGGCAGTGCTGACTGGCTGGACGCCACCCCCGCCCTTGCTAAGCCTCCCTTCTTTGACTCCTTATAGTCACTGTGCGAGGTCAGTTCATGTTATCTCATTGGCTTCGATTTATGGAGAAGGAAGTCCAAGTTCTGATAAATCTGAGATGCTCCCTACAGTCTGCGCACTCCAAGTGAGTGAGCGAGCTCTGAGAAGCCGCTGGCTCCTGGCTGGGACTCGAGCCCCAGCAGAGGGCTGGAGGTGTGGGCAGAGCTCTGTATAGCTCCCGGAGCCGGCTCTCCAGAGCCCTGGGGATCTCCTCCTGCCAGCTCCTGCAATGTCTGCTTGGTCTCTTAGCAACTGTTGGTGGCATCAAAATAAAAGGACTGGGAGAGCAAAGCTGGATCCCATTTCAGAGCTCCTGAGGAATTTGCTCTTTCCCCAGCCAGCTAGGTGACCTTGAGCCCGATGCTGTGGGACACAGGCAGAGGCTGGTCACTCAGGGCCCTCCCCCAGCCCTGGCAGTGGTGGACCTTGACCTGCGTTGGAGCCAGAGCTCTTCCTACACCCAGAGAGCAATCTTCTCCTCCTAGGCGCCAGGGTGGGAGGCGCCAGATCTAGGGTATACTGGCCTTCTATTCCACCAGGGATACCAGCAGGTGCCAAGTCTCTGGTATCAAGGGAAATGATCTCAGAGCTTTGGGCAAGGCTGGCAAGCCACCACCCAGACTTCAAAGTCTCCTAGAGGCATCTGCCAGAAGGTTTCTGAGGGGTGTGGGAAAGAAGACAGACTTGTAGGACAAGGCAAGATGAGACTTCAGAGCTTCCAAACCTGAGTATTTGTTTCCCCAGAGTCTGGAAATAAACTCTTCTTCTTGGACCAGGGCTGGGGGCCTAAATAAGACCTTCAGTCACCCCTAATTATCTATTGCTATACCTCACAGTGGAAGAGAAAACAACAGAAGGAGTGCCCTTCACCCTGAGTGCCCACGCACGGCCCCTGCCTCTGGCCTTTCCCTCCAGCCCCGTGGGAAGTGCAGGACAGTCATAGCTTGTTCCCTTGTCATGGCTGAGGAAGCCCAGGCCCCAAAGGTCCTCTGATGTATTCATCCAAAGCCCTGGACCCAAACTGGGCACAGCTCCATCCCAAAGGCAGATATTCTGATTTCTCCACCACAACCCAAAGCAACCTTGGAATATTCCTTTCAAAAGAGTTGTACTCTAAGAGTGTTTATTTGGAAAATCTTTCATGGGAGCCGGGGATTTAGCCATCTGCCTTGCAAGCATGAGGTCTGGAGTTTGATTCCTGGTAACCACATACCACAGTGCCGGGTGTGGTGGCTCATGCCTATAATAGTACTCGGGAGGTAGAGGCAGTTGGATTGCTGTTAGTTCAAGGCTTGCCTGGGCTCCATAGTGAGCTAAGGGCCAGCCTGAACTACAAAGCGAGACCCTGTCTCAAAAAGAAAAAAAATCTTTCATGGAGGGTTTGGCATGTAGCTCACTGGCACAGAGCCTTCCTGGGAAGCGTAAGGTCTTGACTTCAATCAGTACATAAGCAAGCAAACGAATATTTCATGGAGATGTTTAGATTCCCATTCGTTCATCGCTATTGTTTTTAAAGTGTTTGCTACAAGTGCAGTTCTGGGCTGGAGACCATGGGAAGCTTGCAGGTGAATATGGCCTGATGCCACCTTCCAAAGAAGAGCTTTTGGGTAAAAGAGGGATGAGAAGAAGCACCTCCTGACCGCATACCCGCAGAAGGGACGGCTCTGCGAGGCAGGAGTGCTGGCCAGCTATTCCTGCCATGCTGGCTTGGCTGGGGGTGTAGGGGTTTCCTGGAGGGGGAGGGGCCTGGAGCTTCGATCTCCTTTCAGGGTCCTGAGGAAGGCAGTGAGGCCAGATCCCTCAGTCTTCAGTGGGCAGAGATGGGAGATGCAAGACTTTTCTAAGCAGAGCACCCTGACTTGGTGCCTGGGGATCTCCAGCCACGACTCCAAGGACTTAACACACAGCACTTGGCTTCCCTGCAGGGTGAGGGGCCAGCCCAAGGCCCCAGGTCCTTTCCAAGGAATGAGGAAGAGACCGGGAAGCAGGAAGGTAGAGTGTGTGTCCGTGTGTGTGTGTGTGTGTGTGTGTGTGTGTGTGTGTGTGTGTGTGTGTATGTATGTATGTATGTATGTATGTATGTATGTATGTATGTATGTCCGTGTGCCTGTGGAAGGACATGTACCTGTGCGCGTGCGCAGAAGGGTTAGCAAGCTTGCTCTCTCCTTGGAGTGACTGACATATCACCTGACAGGGCTCATCATTCAGTAGGGGGTTAGCGCGACCCCGGCCCCACAGCGGAAGAAGTGTGGCGCCACCTCTGGGCAGTGTGGGGAGAAACATGGAAACGGCCTTCTTGGGTGGAGGGAGTTTCTAATGATGAGAGCACGTCTTCTTAATTGACCCGCTCACAGTAGTTCCTTAATGCCAGCAGTACTTGGCCAGGTACTCACAGGAACAGTATATTCTCATTGTGAAACAACTTTGGTTTCTTGCTATAACATATGCTCATGAAGACAAAGGTTTACATTGACGTTATGAAGTACCAAGCAACATCGTAACAAGTCTTAATTCCTTGTATCTGCAAAAATATCCTTACCAAGTAGGAATGATTGTTTCTCCCATTTTATGGATAAATAAACTGAGCCACAGGAGATTAAGGAACCTACCCAGAGTGGTGTAGCCATAAAGGGTGACTGAAATATGTGGTGAATATTTAATTTTTTTTAAAAATAGGATCTAGCTTTGTAGTTCAGGCTGACCCTGAACTCACTATGTAGCCCAGCAATCCTTCTGCCTCTGCCTCCCAAGTGCTAGGATGACAGGTGTAAGCCACCACACTCAGCATTGTAATATGTGGTACTAGAGGATTGAACTTGGGACCTTGCACTTACTAGACAGACGCTGGAACCACTGAGGTAAACCCTCGGCCCAAATATTTAAATTTTAAAAATAATTTATTAAATACTTTATTTTAATAATTTATTAAAATGCTTTGCTTTTAATCTTCCTTAAAATACTCTCCCTTGCTTTGAACACACTTGTGTCATTATTCCTATCACTTTCTGAAGCAATCCCAGAAGTCCTCTTTCTTTTCTTTATGTAGCATGATTTTAAAAAAAATGCAAAAAGGCAGCCTGCTCAAAACACGAAGGTGTGTCCCCAGCCACCTTATTCACCGGCTCTGGCACCGTGTGATTCCTGGCCCTTTCTCAAAGTCAACACGACCACAAAAGGTAGGCGTTTGGAACCTGCTCAGGATACTGAGGCAGCCACAGCCACAGGACTAACGACACTCAGGGACGAGGATGCCCAGAACTGATTCAGAAAGTGGCTAGAATGACGGGGGAAGTTTGAAGTGAAAGGCTCTATTTTGAGGGGACATTAATGGCAATGTGTCTTTTACTGTAATACTTTTAAAGATTAAACCTCTATTATTCATTGCATGTGCACAACAGTTTTACAAAGTAGAAACTGTTATTACCCTCGTTTTCCACCTAAGAAAACTGAAGCACAGAGTGGGTAAGGAAGAGTTATGCAGCTAAGAGACAGTTGGGCCCTCAGCGGGGCAGTCCAGCCCTAGGATGTCCACTGTACTCTTGTGTCTCGTCGTCACATGTGTGAAAGTACCCGTGAGAGATCATCCATCTACTACCCAGAGGTCCCTGTGGTGATTGCTAAAAGCAGAGTAGCAGAAATGACCCCAGGAATATGAAGTAAGACAAACTCATTCCAATTCCGGCTTCAGCATTTATAGGCCGTGTGGACATGGCCTGGGAAACAGATGAAAATACTTCCCTAATCTTGGATGGGGAGTTCTTTTGGACACTGATATCGGAAATGGAAAACAAGGACAGATGTAACACATGTCATGTTGGGAGAACACAGCTAAACACAAAACAAAATGTGAAGTCAAATGACAAAACAGACAGTCGTATCATATGTGATAGAAATACAGTGGGGCCAGGGATTTAGCTCAGTGGTTCCAGCGCCTGTTTTGCAAGCACAAGGGCCCAGGTTCGATCCTCGGTAACCACATACGACAATGCTGGGTGTGGAGACTCATGCCCAACAGCAACCAGTACCACATACCACAGTGCCAGGCATGGTGGCTCACGCCTGTGATCCCAGCACTTGGGAGGCAGAGGCAGGAGGATTGCTGTGAGTTTGAGGCTAAGCTTAGGGCCAGCCTGAACTACAAAGAGAGACCCTGTCTCAAAAAAAAAAAAAAGAAAGAAAGAAAAGAAAAAAGAAATGTGGTGAATGTCTTTACCATATATATAGAACCTATGTAAGAATTAGAAGTTAACCTCACAAAAATGGGAGATCCAGAAAATGCCCAATATGTGTACTTTAGTCTCGCAGCAGATTCATCAATGGTCAAAGAAATGGCGAAAATGATGAGATGTGATTTCCACCAGCAGATGGTGAGGAGTAAGGTCCGACAATAACCAGCATTGGCAAGGACGCAGGTGCAGGTGGCTCAGCACCAGAGAGCAGCAAGTGTCTGAACCCTCCTCCACAGGCTTACACTCGGTCCCTCAAATCACAGGCTCCAAAGAAAAAGTAAATAGGCAAACTCAAAAGACCTACGTGCCAAGGCAGTCACTGGAATACTTTCGATAAAAATTAAAAGTTGGGGCCCAGGGAACGGTCTGGGGGAGCTTGGGGTCCCGGCCCATGGAGGAGATGCATGAGGACAAGCTCCTACTCATGAAGTCAGGCGTAGACCTGACCAAGATGCCAGCCATTCAGCAGAAAAGAATGATAGCATTTCTAAACTAGTTTGCGGTGCACACTGTGCAGTTCCTCAACCGCTTTTCCACAGAGTGTGAGGAAAAACTGGCAAGCCTCTCTTTCCAGATCCAACAAATTGAAACAACTCTCAGCATTTTAGATGCAAAGCTGTCTTCTATTCCGGGCCTCGAGGAGGTGACATTTGAGGCATCTGTCTTTTTTTTTTTTTTTTTTTTTTTTTGAGACAGGGTCTCACTTTGTAGTTCAGGCTGGCCCTGAGCTCAGCCTCAAACTCACATCACAGCAATCCTCCTGCCTCTGCCTCCCGGGTGCTGGGATTACAGGCGTGAGCCACCACGCCCAGCACTGTGGGATGAGGTACTGATGGCTGCTGGGCGTGAGTCTCCGTGCCCAGTATTGTATGTGGTTACCTGGGATCAAACCCAGGCCATTGTGCTTGCAAAACAGGCGCTAGAACCACTGAGCTAAATCCCCAGCCCTCGAGGCATCTGTCTTAAGTGTCCCTGGCATCACAAACACATCCTATTCTAAAGCTACTTCAGAGCATTCGCAGGTTTACACACAATACGCCCCACAGCAGAACAACACACAAGACTCTGGACCACAGGAAAGTGAAGTACCGACAGAAAACAAGAGAACTGTGGCCGAGGACCCAGGATATTCCAGATACCTCAAGATAGTTCATGTGGATGTTCCAGTGATGGCAATAAGAAACAAAATGATATCGGAAGGATCAGCCCCAAATCTGCTTCAGAGACCGATGCGTCCGCACCGGATGGAGGCCGCAAGAGGACGATGAGGAGAGTCCCGACAGCGAGTCCTCCTTCAACCCCTGAGCTCGGCCGGTGACTCGCCTACATTTCACGTCTAAGGGACACAATTTCTGACCCTTTCTTCAGAAGCACTGAATGGACATGTATCCACCTTCGTGCTTCTGGTTACAAATAAAGCCTTTATAACCTGCCAAAATAAACAAACAAACAAACAAACAAACAAATAAATAAATTTTTAAGTTAGAAACACCCTAAGTATCCTCTCCAGGGGAATCTGTTAAGTGAAGTATTGAAAAAGTTGTAGACTATCTTGTTACACAGCTGTTAAAAGGAATGTATGTAGACTAACGAGGAAAGCCATGCTAAATTTTAAATAGCAAGCTGATTTAGCACTCTTAGTTTATGCATTATCCATGAATGTTTGGACTGCTTGCTTGTCTATCAAAAAACCGTTCTCACACATGATATCTGGTGTCCATTTGCACCCATCTCGTTGGGTGTCTATCTGGCTGGTTTCAGGGTATTTCTGTGTTCGGCTCCCATAGATAAAGCCAATCTACTCATCCAAAGTGGTTAGAGCCAGACGCCCTCCACAGCAGTGATTGGGGATTTCAGTTTCTCCATGTGTCTGCCAGCATGTGACACATCAGGTCACTTTCTGGTATACCAGAGGGCAGGCATTTCACTGTGGTTTTAGCTGTGCTTCCTTGATAACTAATGAGCATTAGCAGTTTTCTTTTTATAAATTTCCTGGCCATTTGAATATCCTTTTAGGTGTTCTTTTAGTTTTTTCTGTTGAGTTGTCAGTCTTTTTCTTATGAATTTGAAATTCTTTATGTACTTTAGATACAGATTGAGCATTCCTAACCTGAAAGTCCAAAATCCAGAATATCCCAAATCCTAAACATATTGAAAGCCAACATCATGCCAGTGGTACAAAATTCACATAATGAGCCATAGCCAAATCACATGTGCACTTAAAAATGTAAAAATTACATTCATGTTCTGTATGTAGGTTATGGGTGAAACATAAATGAAGTTTAGACTTGGTTCTTTTGCCCCAAATATCTCTTTATGTACATGCAAATATTTCAAAATCCCCTGAACTCCAAAATCCAAGAAGCTGCTGATACCAGATATTATGGCTAAGAAATATGCAATCTATGTTAGACCTTTGTCAGTTATATGTGTTATAAACATCTTTTTTTATTTATTAGCTTGCCTTTTTACTGTTTTAACTGCTGATAAAGAAAAGTCATTCAATTTAATATAGCAAATTTATTTTATAATGAATACTACTTTCTTTTTTTTAACTTTTTTGAGACAGGGCATCACTATGTAGTTCAAGTTGGATTTGAACATGCTATGTAGCCCAGGATGACCTCAAACTCACCACCCTCCTGCCTCAGCCTCCTGAATGCTGAGACTATTTGTGTACACCACCACTTCCAGTGTATCATGAGTGCTTCTTTGGTTCTGTTTAAGAAAGTTTTCTTAAAACAAAGCCTCAAATATATATAGATTTAAAACAAAGACTCAAATATATTTTTCTGTGGCAGTTTCTAAGAGCCTTAGTGTTTTAGCTTTCATATTAACATCTGCAATCTGGGTGTGACTTTTGTATATGGAGAGAGACAGGGATCAAGATTTGTTCAGAGGTGTGCCCTTCAAGATACCTATGCTGGGAACGCGGCTCCCTGGTGCCACTGTTGGTACTTGGGGCTACTAAGAGGCGGCGCCTAGTGTGTCCCTCACAGTGGGCACAGGCCCTGAGAAGAGGCATGAGACCCCAGTCTCAGGCCCCCCGTTTTCACACAGGCCCTCTTCTCATGCGCTCTTGGGCCATTCCTGTCCAGCAGGAGGCAGTGCAAGCACATGGCCCTTGTCTATTACAGTGTCTGGACTTTCAGCTTCCAGAATTCCATTTTCTTTTTTTAAAATCAACCAGCCTCGGGTATTGCACGCAGTAAGGAAAATGGATTCATGTAACATCTCTATCTAGTCCAAAATGTTTCCAGTACTTCAAAATAAAACCCCTATCCAAGGAACAATTGCTCCTCACACCTCCAAGCCTCCCAGCTGTATTTCTGTGGGTGTACCAGTTCTGGATATCCCAGGCCAGTGAAATAACCTAATGGGGACATTTCCTGCCCATGAAGTTTTCCAGAGTGAGGAGCACAGGTGTGTAAATCAGCATTACGTTCCTTTCCATGGCAGAATCCACAGCGGATCAAACAAATCCAATAGGACCCTATTGTATGTCTGCACCACAATATTTATCCATTCAGTTGTTGGACATTGGGCCACTCACCTGGCTGTTGTGCATAATGCTGCTACAAACACTCATTACAGGGCCAGGGAGTTAGCTCAGTGGTTCCAGCGCTTGTCTTGCAAGCTCAAAGACCAGGGTTCAGTTCCCCGGTTAACCACATACAACACTGGGCGTGGAAACTCACACCCAACATAACACAGTGCAGAGCATGGTAGCTCATGCCTGTAATCCCAGCACTCAGGAGGCAGAGGCAGGAGGATTGCTGTGATGTGAGTTGGAGGCTGAGCTCAGGGCCAGCCTGAACTACAAGGCAAGACCGTGTCTCAAAAAATAAAAAACAAAAAACACTCATTACAAACACTCATGTACAAGGAATTTTTTTTTTGAGACAACATCTTGCTTTGTAGTTCAGGCTGGCCCTGAACTCACCATGTATCCCAGGCTGGACTTGAACTTGAACCAATCCTGCTAACTCTGCCTTCCAAGTGCTGGGATTACAGGTGTGAGCAACAACACCCGCCTTCATATAGGATTCTTTTCAATCCTTCTTAAATCTTTTGGGTATTAATCAAAGAGTAGTAAAGAAAGATAAATGAGTTATTTGTAGGTAAATGGGATGTATCTTAAGAACATAACTTTAAGTGAAATAAACACACAAGCTTAAATATCACATGTGTATATGAGAAACCTAAGTTATAAATACAGAGGAAAATAAAAGATACACAATTGGAAATTTAAAGATGGATCCTTCACAAATGGCAAGGGGATCAGGAGACGGAGGGAGAAAGAGATGAAGGAAGGACTGAAGATGTATCATGTACATGTGTCAGAATTATGTACTGCAAACATGGGCTAATAAAAAAATCATAAAAATATTACTGATTATAAAACATTTAAAAATCACCATAAACCAACCTGAGTCAAGTTGCTAGGTCACATAAAAACTTTTTGTCTTTTTAAAAATTGAATTCTTTGTTGGTACATTTTATACGCACATCATGATCACACTTAACATCAAGAATTTGTAGCAGTATCTGACACATCTTGATTCTTATTTTTTCCCATTCCTCTGCCCACTGTACAGCCCTTTACCTCCTATATACATAAGCTTTGCTTCTTTCTTTAACCATCACATTTTTTCTTTCTTTTTTTTTTTTAAGGTTTTTCGAGACAGGGTCTTGCTTTGTGGTTCAGGCTGGCCCTCAGCTCAGCCTCAAACTCACATCACAGCAATCCTCCTGCCTCTTCCTCCCGAGTGCTGGGATTACAGGCATGACCACCACGCCCGGCACTGTGGTATGTGGTAATGGTTGCTGCTGGGTATGAGTCTCCACACCCAGTATGGTATGTGGTTACCAGGGATCGAACCCAGGTCCTTGCGCTTGTAAGACAGGTGCCGAAACCACTGAGCTAAATCTCTGGCCCACATTTTTTCTTTCTCCTCATTACTTATCTCTACCACCCTTTTCCCTTTGAATATTTTCTAGCTCACAATATCTATTACACCTTCTAGATGTCATTTACATCTTCAGTTTCTCATACCAGAGAAAAGACATGGTATTTACACATCTGTGACCTATTGATTTCATTTACAAGTATGTCCTCAAGGTGTGTCCACTTGAGTAAATATGACTCAAATTTATCCTTTATGGCTGAGTAATAATCTATTTTATTTAAAAAATACATTTTCTTTATCCAGTCACCAGTTGATGGGCATTTGAGTTGTTTCCAAGATTTAGCTAACACAAACTGAGCAACTATGAACATGGGTGCATGTATATCTCTATGATATAAATCTTTTAATTCTTTCATGTATATACCTAGCAGGGGAATAGCAGGGTTAAGTGCGACCTCTAATCCTAATTTTTTTGAGGAACTCCACACTGATCTTCACTGTGCTTGTACCAGTCTACATTCCCACCAACAATGGAGAAGGGTTTCTTTCTCCCCACTGCCTCACCAGCATTTGTTGCTGGTTAATTTTGAAATAGCAGCCATTCTTTGTGGAATGAGATGAAATCTTCATGCTGTTTCCATCTGCATCTCTCAAATGACCATTGATATTGAACATTTCTTCATACGTTTCTTGGCTGCTTGTAGTTCTTCCTCTGAAAAGTGTCTGTTCATTTCAGATGCCCATTTTTGAATTGGGTCTTTAAATTGGAGGGGGGCAGCTATTGTTGTTGTTGTTGTTGTTTTAATTGTGTATATTCTAGATAGTAGTTGTTTGTCTTAGAAACAGTTGCCAGGTTTTCTTTTATTTTTAACTTATTGCATCTTTGACTCTAAAGAATATTCTGAATGTTGCTGTAAGTTTAAGGCTCAGCTCAAGACCAGCCTGAACTACAAAAGCAAGACCCTGGCTCAAAAAAAAAAAAAAAAAATCCCGCATAACATAGAGTTGGTTTTTTTTTTTTTTTTTTTTTTGAGACAGGGTCTCGCTCTGTAGTTCAGGCTGGCCCTGAACTCAACCTCAAACTTAATCACAGCAATCCTCCTGCCTCTGCCTCCCGAGTGCTGGGATTACAGGCGTGAGCCACCACGCCCGGCACTGTGGTATGCGGTACTGGTTGCTGCTGGGGTGAGTCTCCACGCCCAGTATAGGTATGTGGTTACCGGGGATCGAACCCGGGTCCTTGCGCTTGCAAGACAGGCGCCGGAACCACTGAGCTAACTCCCCGGCCCGAGTTGGGTTTTTTTTTGAGACAGGATCTCACTTTTGTAGTTCAGGCTGGTCCTGAGCTCACTATGTGGCCTAGGCAAGCCTCAAACTCACAGCAGTTCTCTTGCCTCTGCCTCACTAGTGCTGGGATTATAGGCACGAGCCACCATGCCCGGCACTGTTGTATGTGGTTACCAGGGATCGAAGTCAGGACCTTGCACTTGCAAGGCAGATGCCAGAACCACTAAGCTAAATCTCCATTAAAAAACGGGTCATTTAAAAAAAATCTGTTATGCCAATCTTTGTTTTGGTTTTGGTTTTGGTTTTGGTTTGGTTTTTTTGAGACAGGGTCTCGCTTTGTAGTTCAAGCTGGCCCTGAGCTCAGCCTCAAACTCACGTCACAGCAATCCTCCTGCCTCTGCCTCCCAAGTGCTGGGATTACAGGCTGAGCCACCACGCCCGGCACTGTGATATGTGGTGCTGATTGCTGGCGTGAGTCTCCACATCCAGTACTGTATGTGGTATTGAGGATTGAACCTGAGCCCTTGTGCTTGAAAGACAGGTGCCGGAACCATTGAGCTAAATCCCTGGCCCCTTATCTTATATCTTTTAAAAGTCATTTCATAGTGCTTGTCTTGATGGTTGCTACTAGCTTCTTTAATTTAAGATAATTTGGGTGAATGTGTGAAGGCATTTCCAGAGATGACTAGCATGTTAACCAATCCACTGAGAGATGAGGGGCTGGATGGAACAGAAATGGAAAAAGGAGGAGCTAGCTAGTGTTTGCAAGCTCCATTCTGAGCGAGTGGGGACATCTTCACTGCTCCGCTCAACCATGAACATCCAGTTCTAGCTTTTTCAGACTTTCAACTTGGACTCACACCTGTGACTCTCCCAGGAGCTTCTTCTAGGCATTTGACCTTGGACCGGGTCTGCATCTTTAGTGTCTCATATTCTGAGGCTTCCATCTTTTGGAATTGAGAAGCCACTGAATGCTCTGGCCCTCTAGTATGCAGACAGCCTCCTCAGGACTAGTCAGCCTCTGATCCTGTAAGGCAACCTAATAAATCTTTGCATGTATTTCTTTACTTCCTCAGATATGGGTTCCTATATTTATCTGAACATGTCTAGAATGGTTCATTTAAATATTTTCATGGAGGGGATGTATGAAAAAAAAATGGCAGAATAGCAATCAGTAGCAAAATACACCCTCTCTGGGACTGGGAATCTGGAAACTGACCACTTCATCAAGAGGAGGAAATAAAAGGAAGGGAATGGACAAGAAAATTAGAAACTACAGGGAAAGGCGATCAGTGGAGCACAAAGCAGTTCAGGAGTCACCTCGAATCCTGCAGAGGAGAACCATTCTCAGCAGATGCAGGGTGAGACCCCAGGTCGGAAGCTCAAGGGAGAAGCAATGGACCAGGCAGCCTCACTAGCCCACAGAAGCCCACAGCTGCTGTCAACTGAAAAACGAAGATGGAATCTTACTCTAAAAGTGACTCCTTCCCCACTCACACTGCAGGCTGCAGTCCAGGAAGGAACGCAGTGCGATACCTGCAGTATTACCAGAGTGTTTTCCAAGATGGCATCTTTGGAAGGGGGGGACATTTAAGCTTGAGCCACAGAATAACTACAAAACAACTGCACTTCAGGGTTCCCAATCTGATCCTCCCACAGTGACTGGGTGAAGGACAGTCCTAGGAGACTGTGATGGACAGGACACAGTCTAGACACAGACCCCTGAGAAGCAGAACAGGAAGGGCATGGCTTCGCCCTCAGGGTGAGAAGTCAGGTCCCCATACGTATGGTTCTCCGCGGTGCCTATGTCTGAAAGTGCTGGCATTAAGTCCAGTCGATTATTCAAACTCTCACTCCTTTCCCTCCACCCAGCACAGAGCAGAAGTCTAATTACTGCCCCCAACACGTTCTTCCAACATGCACAGGGACACGCCTCGACGTGGGCGGCTGCCACAGCCTGGGGTACATGGACCAAGAAGGCACCTCCAAACTCACAACTCATAAGCTAGGATGAGATAACCATAATTCGCTGGAATCTAAAACTGTGGATCCTAGAAAAGAAACCACTCACTCAAATATACAGAGGAAATTCTTTTGATCTTATTTCTGTTATTTATTTTTCCTTTTCTATTTTTTTTTTTGGAGTGGATATTTTCTTTTTTTGCATTTTCACTTTTCTTTCTTTTTTCCTTAAGTATTTTCTTTCATTCTTATTTTTTCTTCTTTTTTTTGTTTGTACTTTTCTGTTTCTTTTATCTAAGTCTATCAATATCCTTCTATTTTTAATTGACTATATTGGTACATTTTATGCATACATTATGATCACGTTCAACATTGAGAATTTATACCTGTACATAACACATCTTGATTCTCATTTTTTTCATTCCTCTGTCTTTCCGACAACCCCAACCCTGTATACACATTTTATTTCACTTTTTTAATGTCAGATTTTTTCTTTCCCTTCTTTACTTTCCCCTATCTGCCCTTTCCCTTTTCCTTTTGCACATTTTCTTCCTACATTATTTATCATACACTTCAGTGTTCATTTACATCTTCAGTTTTTCATACTAGAGAAAAGATACAGTATTTACACAGTTGTGTCCTATTTATTTCACTTAGGAATATGTCCTCAAGGTACATCCATGCAAGTATAAATGGCTTAAATTTATCACTTTTTATGGCTGAGTTATACTCCATTTTATTTAAAAAAAAAAATCTTCTTGGGCCAGGGATTTAGCTTGGTGGTTCTGGCATCCGCCTGGCTGTCTCAAGGTCCCAAGTTCGATTAAAGGTAAAATCTACTACTCCCCACCTGTTACCAAGAAGTCTCTATGCAGAAATGATTAGATCATTCTATTGTTAAAGTGCAGAGACGAGTTGTTAGAGAAGCCAACAGCAATGATGAGATCACTGGTTACCATAGAATAGTACATTCTGAAAGCATACAATTTGTGGCTGCATGCATTGCTTGGGTGGACAGTTCCCAAGGAGACAAATACTAGGTTCACAGGGAGGTTACAGGATACCAATGGGAAATTTTTAACAAGATGGCTGTTTTTGTGTCAAGTTGGGTCTCACAATAGTACTTATTGATTCTTATGGGATGTCAATACCCAATTTGTCCTTCTCCAATTTCTTTCTCAATGAGTCTGTTGTTCACACACAAAAAGGCTATTAATTTTTGAGTGTTGACCTTGTATCCAGCTATGGTACTAAATCTGGCAATTAAACCTAGCAGTCTTTTGGCTGAGTTTTTGGGATCTTCTATGTAGAGTATCATGTCCACAAATAATGACACTTTTATTTTCCCCTTTTCTTTATTTCTTTTTCTTGTTTGATTGCTGTTGCTAATATTTCCAGAACTATACTGAACAGGTGTGGTGATAGGGAGTATCTTTGTCTTATTCTTGATTTTAGCATGAAGGATTTCAATTTTTGATCATTTAGTATGATGCTGGCTATTGGTTTCTCAAAGATGGCTTCAGGTTCTGATAAAGATCATCCATATCAATTTTCTGGAGGTTTTTTAAAACCTGTACTTCTCTTTTTAGTTGGGTCTTTGCTTTTGGAATCAAGGAAATGCTTGCTCCTCCAAATGAACTTGGGTGTACTGCTTCCCTTTTAATTTCAATAAAGGGTGGGATCAGCTCTTCCATAAATTTCAGTGAAACTGTTAGGACCTAGGCTTTCCTTTGTCGGTAAATTTTTAATTACTTTTAAAATTCCTTTC
Organism: Petromus typicus; assembly: GCA_004026965.1. NCBI lineage: Eukaryota > Metazoa > Chordata > Mammalia > Rodentia > Petromuridae > Petromus > Petromus typicus. The sequence continues at coordinate 55,170 of PVIR01001544.1, read as the reverse complement.
ACAATAGCTTCTAAAAAAAGAAAATATCTAGGAATCAACCTACTGAAAGAAGTAAAAGACCTCTACTCTGAAAACTACAGAACTCTAAACAAAGAAATTGAAGAGGATACCAGAAAATGGAAAATACATCCATTGCTCCTGAAAGGAGAGAATCAATATACTGAAAATGGCCGTACATTCAAAACTGCCACATAGATTTAGTGTGATCCCTCCTGAAATTCCAACAGCATGTTTCAAAGAACTGGAGAAAACATTCCAAAAATTCATCTGGAACTAGAAGAGATCCAGAATAGGAAAAAAAAATTCCAGGCAATAAAGGCAGGCATGAGATATCACAATGCCTAATTTGAAACCATTCTACAAAGTCACTGTAATAAAAGCAGCATGCTTCTGGCAAAGAAACAGACTTGATCAAGTCTTTTAACAGACCAAGACATTCAGAAACAACTGCACACACTGTGCTACCTCATCTTTGCCAAAAGAATTAAATATCCTCACTGGAGGAAAGATAGCCTTTTTAATAAATAATGCTAGAGAAATTGGGTCTCAACTGCCAAAGATTAAAACTAGGCCCATATCTCTCACCATGCACTAAATTAAAATCAAAATGGGTTAAAGATCTGAAAATTAACACAGAAATGTCAAACCTGCTGAAAGAGAGGCTAGGTAGAACTCTTGAAGACACTGGCATAGGAAAATACTTCATGAATAACCCTCAGTCACGTATGAATTAGCACAAAGAATTAACAACTGGGATTTATTCCTATTATAAAAACTTCTGGGGTCAGGGATTTAGCTCAGTGGTTCCGGCGCCTGTCTTGCAAGCACAAGGGCCAGAGTTCAGTCCTTGGTAACCACATACCATACTAGGTATGGAGACTCACGCCCAGCAGCAATCAGTACCACATAACCACAGTGCTGGGCGTGGTGAATCACGCCTGTCATCCCAGTACTTGGGAGGCAGAGACAGGAGGATTGCTGTGATGTGAGTTTGAGGCTAAGCTCAGGGCCAGCCTGAACCACAAAGCGAGACCCTGTCTCAAAAAAAGACCCAAAAAACCTTCTGCATAACAAGAGAAACCGCTAACAGAGCAAAGAGACAAGCCATCAAGAGGAAATATTTTTTTTTAGTCTTTTTTTTGGGGGACAGGGTCTCCCTTTGTCGTTCAGGCTAGTCCTGAACTCAGCTTCGAACTCATGGCAATCCTCCAGCCTCTGCCTCCCGAGTGCTGGGATTACAGGTGTGAGCTACCACGCCTGGCATGGTGGTATGTGGTGTTGATTGTTGGTGAGTGTGAGTCTCCACATCCAGTATTGTATGTGGTTAACTGAGGGACTGAAGCCGAGTCCTTGCACTTGCAAGACAGGTGTCAGAACCAATGAGCTAAATCACTCATCCCAAGTGGAAACAATTTTTACCTGTTATTCCTCAAAGGCCTACTGTCTAGAATACTCAAAAGACTTTAAAAGAAAAAACAGTCCCCTCCGAAATTTAAGCATCTAATCCAAAGTGGACATGTGAAATGAATAGATATTTTTCATGGGAAGAAGTAGAATCAGCAAATAAACATGTGAAAAAAATGTTCATTATCATTGATTATTTGAGAAATGCAAATGTAAATAATCTTGAGATTTCACTTCACTCCAGAAAGAACAGAAGCTATAAAAAAATCAACTAATAACAAATGCTTGGCAGGACTGTGAAAAACAGAGAACCCTTTTTTCTCCACTGTTGGTGGGAGTCCAAACTGTTGCAACCACTGTGGAAATCAGTATGGAGATTCCTCAAAACACTACAATTAGAGATTGCATTTGACCCAGCTATTCCTCTGCTGAGTATCTTCCCCGAAGAATTAAAAGCATCATAACACAGCATGGTTTGCAACAGATAAATCATGGAAACAACTCATATGCTCACCGACAGATGACTAGATAAAGAAGAGGTGAGCTTTTTTTATAAAATGGAGATCACTCAGCCATGAAGAATGACAAACTTGAGACATTTATAGTTAAGTGGATGCACATGGAGGCTATGTTCTTAAGTAAAATGAAATAGGACACATATGTGTAAATACAGAATAATTTCTCTGGTACGAAAAACTGAAGCTGTAAATGAGAACTATAATGTATAACGAGTGCTGTGAATGAGGGAGAAAAGTAGGAGAGATGAGAAACCAGGGAGAGGAGCCAAGATCAAGGAAAAAAACAATGTCAGAGGGGTAGGGAAAATGGAAACAGTCTTTGTAATTGGGGAGGGGGAGTAGGGTGGGTAGATATATTTTGGATTTTGTTTTGTTTTGTTTTTAGTCTTTTTTAGACAGACATTTCCCAATATCCATTATACTTTTTAGTCTTAATTCCACTTTTGATTTCTCATACTAGAGAAACAATATGGTATTTAAACATGTGCGTCTGACTTATTTCTCTTAAAAGTATGGTCTCAAGGTGCACCTATTTAACAATTTCATCCTTCTCTGTGACAGAGCAGTACTCCATTGTTCAAAAAGCTACATCTTCTTTATCCATTTGTGAGAGCCCCTTTTAAAATTTATCCCCAGGCAGGGTCTTGCTAAATAGCTAAATTGTTCCTACTAAGCTCAGACTTGCTATCCTCTTGCCTCAGCCTCCAAATTATAGGCAGATGCTGCCACACATGTATCTCATTTATTACTTTTCCAAGAGTTTGCAATAAGCATTTGCAACTCAGTCAAGTCTCCTTTTAAATAATGCTATTTCCATATGTCTAATAATGCAACATTCTTAATCCTCCTTCCACTTCTTGGATCGTTTTTATCTGTTTGTCTTACATATAAGCCTTCATTAACATACATACATTTATAGACATATACACACACATAATTGAATACATGCTTGCTGGTAGATCTTAACTGTGAGCTTAAGAAAAGTTAAAGTTTTCTTTTACTTCCTCACCCCCTTGGGCCTTTTTATTGGGTATGAAGATGTGAATATTTGATCTGTACTTTGTATTTGCTTTTTCCGAAATCCTTCTGTTAGCATTCCTTTTGCTTTTCTTTTTTTTGAAACAGGGTCTCCCTTCGTAGTTCAGCCTGGTCCTGAACTCAGCCTCAAACTCACAGCATCCTCCTGCCTCTGCCCCTTGAGTGCTGGGATTATAGGAGTGAGTCACCACACCAGGCACTGTGGTATGTGGCTACTGAGGATCAAACCCAGGCCCTTGTGCTTGCAAGGCAGGTAAATCCCCAGCCCTCTGTTAGCATTTCTTGCATGATATGTTTTCTAGCAATAAATTCCCTGAATTTTTGTTCAAAATGCCTTTATTTCTCTTTCCTTTTTGAAGGATAATTTTGCAGGATGCAGAATTTATTTTTAAATTGAAATCTTTATTGTTACATTACATATACACATCATGATTGCATTCAACAATGAGAATTTGTACCAATATATGACACAGCTCAATTCTCATTTTTTCCCATAGCCCTACCCACCCTACCACCCCCAAGGATGCAGAATTTTGATTGACAGGTTTTTCCCTTTGAACACTTAAAATATTTCACTCTACCCTCTTTTTGCTTAATGGATGTAATTCTTGTCTTTGTACCTCTGTGGTGTACAGTGCCCTCTGCTATTGTTTATTTCTAGATTTTTTTAATATTTTGAATATATATGCATATATAATATTTTGAATATAATATACCTCTTGTGTCATTTTCTGTTTGGCTTTTTGAACATTTATCTCATTTTTCTTGAACCTTTCTACATCTGTGTTTGGTGTCTGACATTAATTTGAGGAAATTCACTCTTACTTCAAATATTCCTTCAGTTCTTTCTTTTTTCTCTTAGTGTTGTCTTTCCTTACATACTGGACCTTTTGTAACTGTAATACTATTTATGGGTGTTCTGTTATAGTGTTTTTTCTAGTCTTTTCTGTTTGTTTTTTAATTTTGGAAGTTTCTGGTTTTTGTTTTGTTTCGTTTGAGCCAGAGTATCTCTACGTATCCCAGGCTGGCCTTGAACTCTCAGTGATCTTCCTGACTCAGCCTCCCAAGTTCTGGGGTTCTAGGTATATGCTACCACACCCAGCGAGAAGTGAAGTTTTTATTGTCATGTCTTTAAGCTCATAGAGTCTTCTCAAATATGTCCAGCCTACTAATGAGTCCCTCAAAATAATTCATTTTTGTGTTTATTATTTCGAGCATTTCTTTTTAGCTCCATATAAACTTTCAGTTCTCTGCTTACACCGATCTTTTTTGCCTTTTGTCTGCTTTGCCCGTAACAGCTCTTTGCATGTGAGTCAAAGTATAATCCAGTCTGCTTCTTCTGACATCCCTGCTCAACTGAGAGTTGCTCTGATGTTTGCTGTCTCTTCAAACTGTGTTTCCGTCTGTCTTTTAGTCTGCCTTGTAATTCTGTTGCACAGCAGACATGATGGATGGACCTCGGTGATGGGGTAGAAGGGTAGGGTGGCCTGTGGCCTGTGGTTGGGTCTCAGTCTTTGCTGAGTGTCAACCCTGGATTCTCCTGCGTTTCTCGGCATTTTCCTGTGTAGCTGACCCGGGATGGCGAGAGGGGCTTGGAATTGACTTTTTTTAATCCTCAAGTCATGTCGGCTCTGGTGAAAGGTTTTTTTTCTTTTTTTTGGTTTTTTTTTTTTCCCTGAGATCAGACCTCTTTAAAAAGAACAGAATGCTGTAGAATATTTTTAAATGGTTGTTTTCCTACTTCTACCTTCTGGCAATAAAGGGTCTTTTCTCGTGAAATTCACCGTGACAACTATGAGGAAAATCTCCTGAAAATATTGGGCTCCCTGAGGTACTTCCGGATGGTGGTGTTGTTGGATTTTCCTCTTGTTCTTGGGGTGGCACCTCGGGTCTTGCACGTGCTGAGTTCTAGCTCTGGCATTGAGCAGCACCCCACTCCCCTGGAGGTTCTGCCTCTAGCACCCTAGTCCTACTCAAGTCTCCTCACCTCAGCACTGCACCAGGGGAGGGGAGCTCAGCTCCGGGTGTTGGCTCGATGCTCACGGTGCTCACGATGCTCACGTGGGCCTTGTGCTGCTGCCACAATCCCCATGAATTGCTGCACCTGCAGCAGGCAGCCACTGCTGCAGGCCCTGGGAGACCGCAGGGGCCAGGGTAAGCGGGAGCCCTTCAGGCTATAGTGCCGCCCGCGCTGCCCCTGGGGCTCCTCTGTACCCAGCCAGGGCACCGAGATGAGGAAATGACTCAGGGCCAGAACCTTAATGTTCCCGTTGTGCATGTCACACTAAAGCACAATTTGAAATCCTGAGTCTGGATGGCTGATTTCTGTGCTCAGCTGGAGGGTAATGTTCTGTACCTCCTCCGCAGTCTGGGAAACCCGCTGGCGCCTCAAGTTCACTTTGCTTAGCAGAAAGTCTTCTTCGTTCTCCTCCAAGGGATTTCATGGCTTCTGGTCAGTCCTGAGGCGGTCAGCAGCTGGGCGGAGTTTTCCACACTGGAGGAATGTTACTGTCTGGATGAAACTTCTCTGGAACTGTGTCACTGGACCAGGAACTTGTCTTTATTTCTTCACTCAAGTTTTCATTTCTCACTTGCCATGGAGAATCCATCTGTTATCGAGTTCAAGAGAAGATGGAAGACACCACATAGTCTTTACACACCAAAGAGCGTCGTTATCATTATCACTGTATCCAGTCCATTTTCATTACGGTTAAGCACACTCTCTCTTACTACTTCCCACCATGCCTTCTGCCGTCACTGTACCTCTAACTTCAATAATTTTTTTTTCTCTTGAAGAACTTCCTTTTATTTCTCTTATCTACTAGGAATGAATTCTCTCTGTTTTTCCTTGGCTGAAAATATTTTTGTTTTTGAAAGACCGTTTCATGGAGAATAGAAATCTTAGCCAGGATGCGTCAGGAGGGTACCGAGTTCGAGGGCAGCCTGGGCAAACAGTGAGGCCCCGAATGCCTTCTGAGACTGAGTTGGTTAAAAACCAAGTTTCAGTCTTCAGAAAAATCAGATTATTTCTATTTCATCATTACTCTAACTGGAGACCGGGGGTCATTCTTACACATTGTTGAACGTCAGCTTCCTACTTTTGTCTTCTGTTACACCTAGAGACTTCTCTTGGGTCCCAAGTCACCAGGGCCTGTGACTCAGCCACACCCCGTGGTGCAAAGCACATATGAGTGGGCCACTGTCTCTGGGCTCCAGGCACATTTCATATTTCAGGTCTTTCTTTTCCAGGAATTTTGACCCTGAATTTTTATTACTTTCTGTCCTGTATTCAATCCTCCACAAGCACATACCACAGTGCAAGGTATGATGGCTCACACCTGTAATCCCAGCACTCAGGAGACAGAGGCAGCAGGATTGCTGTGAGTTCGAGGCCAGCCTGGGCTATATAATGAGTTCAGGGTCAGAAGTAGGTGTTTATTATCCTCTGAATTTCTACTGGATCTGTGGTGATTTTGCCCTTTTCACTTCTGATTACATAGATTTGAACCTTTTCTTTCCTTTTTTTGCTTAGGTTTGCTAAGGGTGTGTCGGTTTTATTCTTTCAGTAAACCAACTCTTCAATTCATTAATTTTTTGTATTGTTCTCTTAGCTTTCATTGCATTAATTTCTGCTGTAATCCTTATAATTTCCTCCCTTGTATGAGTTATGGGTTTATCTCACTCCTTTTTTTCTAGTAGTTCGAGGTTCAGTATTAGGTTGTTTATTTGAGCTTGCTGTGTTTTCCTAGTATGGGCATTAACTGCTATGAATTTCCCTCATAGAACTGCTTTCATTGTGTCTCATACATTACTCTATGTTGTATTGGCATTATCATTTAATTGTAGAAACTGTTTAATTTCTTCTGTGACTCACTGGTTTCTCAGGATATTGTCATTCATTTTGTATGTGTTTGTGAGGTTCTTGGAATTTCTTTTACTATTGACCTCCAATTTCAAGGCACTGTGGTCTGATAGTACACAGGGGATAACTTCAACTCCTTTGCATTTACTTACGTATGCTTTGTGAACTAGCATATGGTCTATTTTGAGGAATGACCCATGAGTAGCTGAGAAGAATGTATATTCTGACTTTAAGGAGTGAAATACTGGGCATCTACTGAGTCCATTTGTTCAAAAGTTTGGTTCAGTTCAAGTATTTCATTATTGTCTTTTTTGTCCAGTCAATATGTCTATTTGTGACAGTGGAGTATTAAGGTCCTCCACTACTATGTATCAGTTAGTATTTACCTGGCTTTTCATGTCCATTAACTTTATATAGTTGGATGCATTACAATTTGGTGTATAAACATTTATTAATGTCATCTCTTCCTTTTGAATTGTTCCCTATATGAGGATATAGTGTCCTTTTTCATCTCTGTTAATCATTTTTGGTTGAAATCTACTTTGTCTACAAACAAGATAGCCACTTCTGCTTTTTTGTGGTTTCCTGTAGCATGGAGAATTGTTTTCCATTCTTTTACTTTCAGTCTATGGATTTCTTTCTGAATTAGGTGTGTTTCTTGTATACAACACATTGTAGGATCTTGTTTCTTAATCCATTCTGCCAATCTGTGTCTTTCAATTGACACATTGAGGATATTGATATTAATGGTTATAACTAATATGTACTGATTTAGCCCTATCATGATGTTTTCCTCCTCTTGGCTCTTTTATTCTTTGTTTTTCCCTTTTCCATTCAGTTTCTTGCCTTGCTCAATGAGTTCACTCTGCTGGGCTTCATGGAATTGTGACATTCATTGTCTTTTTCTAGGATATTGTGTAGAATTTTTTGGAGTGCAGGTTTTGCATTCGTGAAGTTTCTTAGGTGTTCTTGTCATAAAAGTATCTCATTTCTCTGTGAATTTTGAAGGAGAGTTTTTGCAGGATCTATCAATCTAGGTTGGAGGCTGTTTTCCTTTAGGGACTGAAATACTTCACACCATGTTCTCCTTGACTTGAGTGTTTGTGTTGAAAAGTCTGCTGTGATCTGATGGACTTTCCCTTATATGTGATTCATTTATTTTATTTTTCTTTCCTCTTTTTTTTTTTTTTTTGAGATAGGGTCTCTCTTTTGTGGTTCCAACTGCCCTTGAGCTCACATGTAGCCCTTGAGCCACATATAGGCGAACCTCAAACTCACAACATTCCTCCTGCCTCTGCCTCCCAAGGGCTGGGAGTACAGGTGTGAGCCACCACACCCGATATTGTGGTGTGTGGTACTGATTGTTAATTAGTGAGTCAACACACCCAGCATTGTTGTATGTGGTTACCAAGGCTCACACTCAGACCTTGTACTTGCAAGGTCGACGCTGGAACCACTGAGCTAAATCCCCAGCCTGAGATTCGTTTCTTTTTTTCTGACTGTTTTCAATAGTTCAGTCTTCTGTTGGTTTCCTAGAATTTTAATTGTTATATGCCTATGTGTAGATTTTTTTATATCATGACCACTTGGAGTCCAATATGCCTCACTTATCTGTGTGTCAAATTCTTTTCCTTTCCTTGTGAAGTGTTCTGCCATTACATCTGTGAACAGTTTTTTTATATATATTTTGCACTATCTCTTGTTTTTTTACTGACTCCAATCAGTCTTATATTGTTTTTACATCATTTAACAGCTGCTGGATTGATTTCTCATGGTTCTTTGCTATTTTTCATAAATTAGTGCTTTCCTGTTCACTGGCCGCAATCCTATCTTCTATGTCTGATGTTCGGTCTTTACATTCATTCATCCTATTTCACAAACTTCCATTAGAGTTTTCCATCTCCTGGAAATCTGTTGGAAGCTGTTTAACAGATTCCATTACTTTTGTAATCTGAGATTCTGTCACATTCCCGATCTCTTCTTTAGTCTTATAAATGTGTATTTTCAAAATGACTAACAAAATAATCAGGCCTTATTCATCCTGCAAGAGAAACAAATACAACAGGCACCTTCATGAGCACACCGTGGGAAAGGAAGAAAGCGTTTTTCTCGGCACCCTAGACCCTGCAGCAGCCCTGTAAACGAAGAGAGAACAAGTGAAGAGGGAAGCCAGCAGAAGACATTAACATGTCACTGCACACCTTTTTGGGCACCCCGTGACTGGGAACACCCACACTGGTGGGAAACTGGGTTTCCAAGCATCTTAACAAAAGAGCAATACATTTTTAGAAAAATGACAAGACAAAAGGACAAAACTTGGAGCTCTGAGATTATTATGCATAAGCAAACGTATGGAGAAACTGTGGAAGCCAAGGGCCGGTTATCAAGATTTGTCATGTGTATTCCTGGGAGCTATCAAGCTGGTAAGAGTGTAGGTGTTTCTGGTGACTCACTTCTGTCCTTCCTGGTAGAGGGGAGGGGAAACTTTACAAATCTATATCCTGCTTTGAGACAAATAAGGGAAGGACAGAGATCTTGTCTTGCATCCACTTCTTCCGAGGTGCCTTCACCTCAAAATAACCAGTGTGCCAAGGTGGCGCGTTTAGGGTGACTTTTCTAAAGCCCTTCAGCTCTAATTGTCGCTGTGTACCCTAGAAAAGGAGAAAAACCGAGCTCCCCATCCAAGTGCTAAATCTCATCTTTCCCTATAAACTGCACTATCTGAATGTTTCAGCCACAAGGCTCAATAGACATAAAACCAGAACACCTGTGATCCGGATTTGAGTGACCTTGACCAACGTATTGGCCTCTGTTTTCTTGTGGGACGATGGAAGGGATTCTCTATTCCCTTCTGGGTGTGAAGGATGAATGAGATGATGAACGCACAGCATTTGCACACACTCTCTCCCACGTGAGTTGTGATTCTCATTAGAGAGTCAACCCTGTGCTTTGTCGTTCTGCACCCTTCCCGCTCCCATATCTTTCTCCAGAGAACTGCTTGTATCATGGACTTTCAGACACAATTTTCTCAATAAATTTGCCTGCCAAGTGATAATGTGACTTCCATAGTGATAAAGCATTTGAAAATATGAAAGCAAAATCCTAGATCCGGGACAAAGTCCAGGCCTGGGGAGGTTTTTTATTCTATAACAATGGATCTTGCTTTCTCTCTCTCTCTTTCTTTCTTTTTGCCTTTCTTTCTTTCTGTCAAGCCAGCCAGCCAACACTCTTCAGCCTCACAGTGACCCATCTTATTCTGAAATCAGGTCTGATCTCCCAAGGGCCGGGCACTGGGCCCAGGGCCTGGAGGGTATCAGGCTGTGAGAACCGAAGATGCTGACGCATGTGAGACCAGCAGGTGCCAACACAGATGATGCCCACGTGCGCATTAGCCCAGGCATCAGGGGACCCAATGAGACTGCGTCTGTTGTGGAAAAGCACCGAGTGCCCTCTGTCTGCAAGGCGATGAGCTGATTAGTTGAAGGGGAGCTTATTTGGTTTCTATTATGAACACTAATCATGTGTTGTTTGGATGTGGGAGATGTCTCAGCTCCAATAAAGACATCAATGACCAAGAGTACATGAATTGTGTTTGCACATCCAAGCAGTGGGCTGGAGTTTTCAGTTTTCTTCTCCTGCAGTGTCGTCTTGTCATGAAGCATTTTCCGCCCTGCATTGTGTTTCACTCAGATGCATGCATCTTCAGGCTGGGAGGTGAAAACTGAGTGTTACTGATGTTGCACAGCTGAGCTTGCATCCCTGAGCCTGTGGCCCAATGGGCAGCACCCCTAGCTCTGGGCTAGAAGCTTAGGATATGCATGACCTCATTTCCTTGTCCCTGACTCTGTGAGGTCACTGTTATTCGGTGCCTATCCTTGTGGCTATGTGGTGATTGGATCCAGCCTGAACGGTTGCCTGATTCTTTTTCCTCTATGAGTTTGTAGAAAGTAAAAATAGTAATCATCAATATCTGCCCTTTAAATATGCCATTTACTGCCAAGAAAGTGTGTGCTGGCTCACAGCCTCTCCCCCTCGCTCCAATCCTCAGGGGTTATGAGCTGTTTCTCCTTTTCTGTTTCTTCTTTCTTTGTTTGTTTCTTCCTTTGGTAGAACTGAAGACTGAAGTCAGGGTCTTTGCACTGAGCCACATCCCCGGCACCTGAATTTTTGGTGTGTTTTGCAGACCCAAGGCCTGCGCCCAGAGCCTGCCACAGGCCAGGCCAGCCCTCCCCATGGGGCCATGTCCCAGCCCAGGTGAGCTGTTCTTGGGACACCAGAAACACAGCGCCTCCTCCAGCACTGCTTGTCCACTCCTCTGCTGTGAGTTGGGTTTAGAACAATTCACTTTTTCCTGATAATACCTACCTGCTGGGACTTAGCGCCAGACCCTCCAGCTAAGCTTCCACCCCCACGGATCTCCCCCTCTTCAAATGCCACCCAACACCCAGGGTCACCCGCATATCTGACCAGAGGGTGGAATGGGAGGAGCCCCACAACCCCCTTGGGATTGATTCCCTGGAACAACTCACAGAACCCAGAAGACATTTTCCTTGCAGTCACCTGTTTATCATAAAGGATGGGACTGAGGAACACCCCCGAAGAAGGGAGGAGGTGGAGGCAGGCAGGGATGTCATCCTGAAACTCTCGGCACCTCCCAGCTGCCAGTCTCCTCCTACATACAGAGACATCAGTCACCCCAGAGGTTCCGCGGGTGTGCCAGGAAGCTGAGACAAAGACCAAATATTGATATTTTATTGTGGCACAGTTGAGTCCCCTCAGAGAGCCAGGAAAGGAAGTAAGGAGGGGCCGTCACTAAAGAAACTGCAGCTTTGTGGCTTCATATTTCTTTATTTGTGTCACCTTTCTAGTTTCTCCAGAATTTTCACCTGCTGCTTATTGGTCAGTCCAAATGGGAGGACATCTTTGTTCATCCCCATAAGTATCAGACAATGGCAAAACCCATTTTAGTGGGAGGCAGCGGCTGGAAGGATCTATTTGTTCCTACAACTTGCCCTGGGCACAGGAAACAGGAAGTGCCCATTAACATTTCTAGCCAGCTCAAGAGGACTAAGAGAATACTGCCCCCATCCTGTACCTTTTGGTAAAGTATTTCACTTTTATGGAGGTTGATTTTGTTTGGTACTGGAGATTGAATCCAGGAAAAGCTGGACCACATTTTCAGTCATATATATACACACACACACACACACACACACACACACACATATATATATATATATATATATATATATATATTTTTTTTAGGCAAGGCCTTCCTGAATTGCTCAATTGGCCTCAAACTTGGAACACCAAGTCAAACTTGGTCGAACTTGTGGCTCAGCCTCAGCCTCCTGAGCACCTAGGATGACAGGTGAAACCACTGCACCTGCAAGCTGCCCCCAGGCTCAGAACAAGACTGCTTCCTCGGGTAAAAGCAAAGGTGGTCTTCCTGGGAAGATCCGCTGACTGCTGGTGAACAGGAGCCCACACTGAAAGTTACTCATTCTTTTACAGATGCTAGTGGCTTAACACACGGATCAGGCCCCACGTCCTCATCAAAAACCTGGAACAAACAAAGCTGCAGAATTCTGGGTATCAGATCAAACGGCCTTATCAGACCAAATGGCTTGTAGGACCAAATTAACTAGTTCTCAATTGGCTCGTTGATCAAAATCTTCATATAAAACTCTCATGTTGTGGTTCAATCCATACACATAACATTTTCTGGAGTAAAAAAAATTTGAAAAATTCCTACAAGCATTCTAAGTACCTTCTAGAACATACTGTGTTAACAGTCCTTCTTGGAGGTTCAAGAATTTCTAGATTCAGTTTCAGAACGTCCTAATAAGTGAAATAAATAGGTCACAGATGTGTAAATATTGTATCTTTCTCTGCTATGAGAAAATGAAGATGTAAATGAGTTCTAGTATATATAGTAGATATTGTGAAATAGAAAATATTTAAAAGGAAATAGGGTGTAGGGGTAAATAATGAGGAGAAAAATAATGTGATAGTAATTTTTTAAAAGGAAGCAAAGCTTATGTATATAAGGGGTTGTAGGGTGGGTAAAGGAATGGGAAAAAATGAGAATTGAGTTGTGTCATATACTGGTACAAATTCTCAATATTGAATGTGATGATGATGTGTATATATAATGTACCAATAAAGATTTGAATTTTAAAAAATTATCAGATATGGTGATACACAGCTCTAATCTCAGCACTCTGGGAAGCCGAAGCAGGAAAATCACAGATTCAGCCCCAGCCCTGGCAGTTTAGCAATTTAACAAGTCCCTGTCTCAAAAAACTTTACAAGATTGGGCTGTAGCCCAGTGTGATGACCACAGGTTCAACCATCAGTAGAGCAAAAACAAAAGCAATTACTTAGCCTTTATTTTTATTTTGCTCTTTATTTATAGTTCTAGTTTTTCAGATAAGAGAATTCATGCAATATTGAAGCTTGTGTGTCCATTTTACTTCATCTAACACTAGAGCATGGATAACAGGGAGATGAATCATTTGCAAATGGGAAGAAGATCAAGAGATAGCAGGAGGATAAGGGAGGAAGGGGGAAGGGGAAATAAAGAGAATTAAAATGGGTTATGTGCATGTACCAACCACCCACAATGAATGTGATCATTATATACTGCAAACATGTACTAATAAAAACCAAAGTTAAAGCAACCACGGCGCCTGTAAACCTACTACTCAGGAGGCTGAGACAGGAGGAGTGTCTCAAAATCAAGGCCAGCTTGGGCTACATAGTGAGACTTTGTCTCAAGAAAAACAACCTCCTCCCCAAAAAGTTGAAAGGCTGATGAAGAGTATAGGAGCTCAGTGTGAATGAGGGGACTAATAACTTCATCTCAGGAAGAAGGGGCGAACAGACACTGTGCTTGGGATAATTCAAATAAAAGTATTAGCATACGAGAGGATTTGAAATAAGTATATCTGTGCATGGCAGAAGTCACCAGCACGTGCCTAGTCGCTCATCCATGTGCACCCCCACGAAACTACACTGGGCGTTCTGTTCTCTTGCTCTGGGAATCGGTGTGCTTTGGTGCGCATAGAGGGCCACCTACAAGAGATCATTATTTAACTGGTCTTTGGCAAGATTTCTCAATTTTCCCCTTAATGACAGGGGATTTGGGGCCATTCTGGGATTTGTAGGATGTTTGATGACACCTCATCCACTTGATGCCGGCAACACCCCAATGTTGGTCACCAAAAATGTCCCACCAGGTGTGGCAGTGCACACTTCTACTCTCCCAGATACTGCAGGAGGATTGTGAGTTCGAGCTTGGCCTGGTCAACTTAGTGACGTAGTGGAGAGGCTGCTGCAAGGTGTGTCAGAGCCCAGGCGTCTGAGAGTGTCTGAGGGCAGCTGAGGACACAGTCCTGTGATTTAGTGCAGGGGCGTGATGGGGCTTTGTTATGTAATAATGAATCAGCACAGATAATCACGCATGTGCTGCACAGCCTGCAAGGTCACCCAGAGTGTTCCGTCTTACCGTGTCTCAGTAGCTGATTAAAAAAAATAGTATTATAAGTTCTGCACTGGAAAATAAAGTTTGGTCCCTGCTTTCTTGTGTGGTCTATCCCATGTGTGTTCTTTTGTTTGGAAACCTTGCCTGACTGGGTCTCACTTCAGCCCACTGACCCTGACACTTAGTGAGACCTTGTGTCAGAATAGAAAATAGAAATGAGGCTGGTGATACCACTCAACACAAAAGCTTTGGGTTCAATCCTCACTAATGCCGAAAAAAAAAGCCCCGAAATTGTCAAGTCACCCTTTGTTGAAAACAATGGAGTAAGATATGACTGTGTACATGTTAGTATGTTTAGAGATATCCTTGCAGGGGCTGGGGATTTAGCTCAGTGGTTCTGGTGCCTACCTTGTAAGCACATGATCTCCAGTTCAATCCCCCATAACCACATACAACAATGTCAGGCATGGTGATCACACCCACAATACCACATGCTACAGTGCTGGGCATGGTGGCTCATGTCTATAATCCCAGCACTCGGGAGGCAGAGGCAGGAGGATTGCTGTGATATGAGTTTGAGGCTGAGCTCAGGGCCAGCCTGAAATGCAAAGTGAGATCCTATCTAAAAAAAAAAAGAAAGATATCCTTGCAGCTAGATATGATGGCAAATATCTATAAATCCAGGCTGAGGCAGGAGGATTAGGTACTCAGGCTACATACTGAGATCTTGTCTAGTAAAACAAAAATTAAAAATATTTTTAGATGATTCTAATATGCAACCAAGGTTGAGAACCAGGCTAAACCAATTATACCAGTGCTGTTCTTATACGTTTTTTCTAGCTTCCTGACAGCATTGTGTGGCCACGTGACATAGTCTGGCCAATGAGATTTAAGTAGAAGTTTGCTAAGTAGCTACGGGTAGATGGGAGGTCAGAGAATGCTTGTACTTTCCTGATAAAAGGTAGCAGGACTACTTCTTTCCCATTCTTATCTCCCCCTCTTCCTCCCCATATGTAGCTGTGGCTTGTGGAGCTGCAGCAGCCATTTTGTAATCAAATGACTAGCACAAAAGCCCTTCTTAGTAAAAAAAAAAAAAAATGGCAGAAAGGGAAGAGAGAGTCTGGCCCCTGCTGCCAATTATTGACAGTAGAGATAACGATAGACTGGATTTATTAAGTGAGGAACATATCTCCTTGTGCTTTTAAGCCTCTGGGGTCAGGTTTCTGTTACTGAATGGAAATGAATCACAGCTACTGAAGTGCCAGATGTAAGGAGAGGAAGTAAGAATAAACACAACCTTAGCGGGAGGAGGCTGAGGAAGAAGAGGGTGCAAACACGAAAAATCCACCTCTCACTCTGGAAGTCTGAGAAGATAAATCTGAGGCGGTTCTGTGTACCCAGAAGGAGCCCTGTGTGCACACTCGCTATTCCCAGCAGTGTCCAGTTGCAACAGTCAGTGGGAGATGCCCGCCTTGCCCACTGCCAGTTCTGGACAAGTGCCACGGGAACTGGCACACAAGGGTGCATCGTGGGCACCGAGGGGAGCGAAGTGCTCGGACAGCTCCAGCGTGGGGAACCTTGGAAGTAATGCGCAGGGCAGCCTGGCACCAAAGGTCACGCCCTGCGCGGGACCATCCGTGTGGAGTGTCAGTACCAAGGGAACCACAGGGGCACACAGCGGGTGGGGGAGGGGCCGGCGAGGGGAGGAGGGGCGCAGCGGGTATGGACAGCCGGCTTTCCTTCCCGGGTGAGTTAGAGCGGAAGTGGACCTACCATTTTGTGAATCTACTAAGGCCCACTGAACTGTACTCTTTAGATATGGGAGTTTTATGGCACGTGGATTAAACCTAGTTAAACAATAACAGGAAAAGCCCAGAAGCTGAGCCTGGAGACTGAGAAGGAGCCAGAGAAAAGCAAAGGGGACAGTGGTTCCTGGTGACACGCAGGACCAGGCTGGGGCAGGGCAAGGACTCGCTTCTCATCACTAAACTATCTGTGCCCCCCTTGGGTTTTGTTGTTGTTGTTTTGGGTATTTTTGAGACAGGGTCTCACTTTGTAGTTCAAACTGGTCCTGAGTCCTGGGATTACAGGCGTGAGCCACCACACCTGGCTACACTTGGTTTTATAAAACAATCTGTTTGTCTTACTTTTAAGGGAAAAAAAAAAATCGTAAATGGCACAAGGACATTTCTTTCCTTGTAACTTCGGATAAACTAGTAACTCTAGAAAGGAAGAACTTCTTCTTTCCAGGCAGGTTGCCAATTTAAATCCCAGTCTTTTCCTGCCAGTTATGCCAGTGTGATGTCAGAGACTGAAAACCCACTTCTAAGTAAACAGGGAAAATGGAAAAGCACATTTTAAACTGGTCACACATTTATAATTCTTCGAGCGCATGACTAGTGCAATGTTTTTCCTGACCTTCGAGAAGTGAGGAGCATTATAAAACTGTTTCTCAACCTCTTTAAGAGCTTTCAACAACAGCAGCAACAACAACAATAACAGCGAAAAAGGAGCAGGCTACACGGAAATGACCTGTCACATGGATCCAGATCTAAATTCTAGAGCAGCGCCCCCGTGTGGTGGTGCACACTCCTGTGATCCCAGCCCTTGAGAGCTGACGCAGGTCAGTATGAGCTTGAGACCAGCCTGGGCCACACAGTGAGTTCTAGACCAGCCTGAACTACAGCGTGTGGGCCTGTCTAAAACACAACAACAACAACAACAAAAAGCCAAATAAACAAAAAAAAAAGCAGAGGGACAGGATGGCTGAGTCGCCAAACACAGAGCTCTGCAGTCATTGGAGCAGAAGTTTATGTTCTCAGAGGAGCAGTAGGTTTTCCCGGAAAGGCTCTTTTGCTCGGCAAGCAACACAGGCCCTCAGTGGTCCCAGACCGGTGCTGATTGATCCATTATATGTCTCGAGAGGCTGAGTGCCAAACCCAGTCCCCCTGCATGCTGGGCAAGTGCTCTACCACTGAGACACTGGCTGCATCCCCAGCCCAACCAACGGAGATGGTCTCCAGTCTTACGAGAAGTACATCTGAAACTTAAAATAATGTAGACATTTTCTCGCTTCTTGCACCTGGTGAAACATGCAATGGCGGAGGATGAGCCTGCATTTCAGGTGGGAATCGGTGCATCTTCCTCCCTGCTATTCCCACTAGATCCAACACAGCATAAGGTACAAACACGTTTAGAATACATTCAGCCTGCTGTGGCCACTTTTGGTGCACGTCCAGTCCAAAAATAAAGGTTTTTTTAAAGCAGGCTATTATTTTGCACAAACCACTTCTTGCTTAAAGAGCAAAACCTCTGATTTCTAAGCTTACCAACAGACCCTGCCCCGAAATCAAACCCATGGAGGTCTTACCTCGTGCAACTTGCATTTCATAACAATCTCAAGTTTTCTCTCTACTTTCTTAGAGTGTTCTGACCCTCATGTGCCCTGGCTGCCTCCTGTCCACCTGCAGGAGCTTCCATAACGTGCTCTGGAGTTGCATGGGACAACTGGGATGTGGACACTGGCCAAAGCCATCTCCTGCCCTCCTACCGAGAGCACGGAGGCTGACCCTTCCTTAGGGAGCTCACCCCACCGGTCCTCACTGGACTTTGGTCCCGCCTCTGTGCTTGGGCCAGATGGGTGCCCCCTGGCATGCTTGCTGAGCCGTACATGCTTCCAGCCACCATGGGCACTTTGTGCCCAGAGGCCCAAGTGTCCCAAAGGGGCCAGGACATGTCCATGCATCAGGACGGTGTCAGTTCACCCTTCATACCGCCACCTCCAGAGTGAGGGGTGGCAAGTCCGTGTGTGGAACTCTGTGTCAGTTTAGCGACAGGCTCAGCTCTTGCTGGCTCTGTAACACCTGTGAAAACAGACTCTCCTTCCCAACACTTGTGAGCAAGTCTGAGAACTGAATCCCACTGGCTTGGTGTTAGCCGTGGGCTCAGAGTGCACCAATCCTGTGGCCAGGGGAGAGGGCTCCGCTGGGCCACATCCAGGTCACCCGTCCACCCATCCAAATACTTGGGCTGACTATGGGCGGGAGATGGGGTTATACTGACCAAAAGCAGGAGGTGAAGGTCGCAGGCAGGAGCCATGGCTTTCTCTGTATTTCTCTAATCACATAGTAAAAGACAAGAAGGAAAGAGGAGGAAAAACACTGGGAACGTAGATGTCCTTTGAATCCTAGACACATTTGGCACTCGGCTTGCTCCACACCATTTTGCAACCTGCCCTTTTTACCAGTTCCAAAGGGTTTTGGTATATCCAGGGCCCTCGGCTTTGCCTAGAGCTGACACGGTGAAGCTGGGTGACGTAATTAGTGTGTGACAAGCTCTGGATATAAATGACCGAGCCACTCTCAGACAGATGGTGGAGATACTGCCCCCCAACTCCAAAAACCCATGTGAGCAAAGGGCCTTCTGGCTGCCAGCTGTCATTTTGTGGTGGCTGTCACCTCAGGGTCTTGGGGACCCAAGAGACGGGCAGGAAGGGCACACAGGCAGGAGGCCAGGCTGTGTTGCCAGGAAGCTCTGAGCCCTGCTTCCCTCCTCAGGATGGTTGGGAGGGACGAGGGGCCGGGTGACCAGGGCTGAGCCCTTGGGAATTCTATCCCCGTGGAAAGGGCCCTCCTCAGGGTGCCGGCTGGCAGCCAGCCCTAGCTTTCCATGTTCCACAGCTAAATTGGGTCCAGATGTTGCCTAGGAATCTGGTATCAGGAATGTGATCTGGGGCCAGCTGGTCCTGCCTACTTTGGGACAGCAAAGCCCCAGTAGATGTTTTGAGGTGCCCAGAGCTGACAGGTTCTGAGTCATTTCCCTAAGGAAATGGGTGTCCTAGAGTTAACCTAACTCATGCCAGGGTCTCCATGTTCAGGAAGTATCTCCATCCACGTAGGACCAGGCTTCTGGCATCCAGAAGCCGAGAGTGGCTTGTCGTCTTCCTCTTCTCCTAGGCACACAAGAGTCTGGTATTCAAGGGTAGCAGCAGGCAGGAGCCCTGGGCAGCTGTGCAGGCAGGAGTGCCCATTGCCCGGCAGCCACAGCCAGGTCTCAGAGGCCACAGGAGCCACCGCAGGGGTCCAGGTCTGGCTGACTCTGGGCAAAGCACCTTTCCTATCTCCGGGGGGTATTCAGTGGGCACTAAGCCTGGCACCAGGCGAAGTGCAAGAACTGGGTGTCTGCTTAAGGGGCTGGTCACCTGGAAGCCCAGCACAATCTAGGATCCCAGACTGGCTCTGTGGCAGCCACTAGAGAATAAAGGTGTGAAAGGCATTATTAGGTTAATTGATGAAACTAGAATACAGATTGTCTATGTTATAAAATTTCTCCATTGATATTTAAACCATAGTCCTGCAAATAAATGTTCTGATTTGAGGTGACACAGCTACTGTATTTAAGGGTGGTGGGTCACAGGACTCTGGTTCCCCTCCAGGACCTCAGCGAGTCATTCTGGGAAATGGATACACTCAGAGACATGGGCAGTGGCACTTGTCGGCATCCTAGCCCCTCAGAGAGGCTGCAGCAAGAAGATCTAAACTCTGAAACCAGTTTGGGCAACTTAGTGAAATCCTGGCTGAAAATAAAATTAAAGGGCTCAAGAGGTAGCTCAAGTGGTAGAGCACTTGCCCGATGTGTGAGGCGCCGGGATCCATCCCCAGCACTGACAAACACAAAGTCATCAGAAGCCAGGTAGAACATTCCGGGAGGCCGAGGCAGGGGGAGGGAAAGTCTGAGCCTGAGCGACATGGCAAGACCTTGTCTCAAAATGGGCTGAGGACGGAGCCCAGGGAACACCCTGACTCCAACTCCTACGGTCCGCCCCTCCTTACCGGTGCGCCCCATCCTGTGTACTTGTCGTCCCCACTCTGCACTCCTCTACTGCCGCTGCAGAGCCACATCCCCTCCCCGCCCTCTGCTGTACGTGCCCATGAGCCGGTCTCCCTCGCTCACCACCTGATCCTCAGGGCATCGTCTGTGGACTGGCCCCTGCTCTGCCAGCATCCCATCCCATCCCCTCTGCCCGCAGCCTTCCGGGGCTTCCGAGGGCTCCTCTGTCCCAGCACCCTCCTGTTGCCAGGCCAGGGTCACCTTCCCTGCTACACCCTTCCCCTCCAGCTCAGAGGCTGTTCCTCCATTACTGCACCCTATCGGACTCTCGGCCTGACACACCAATCTCAATTTTAAAAAAACAAGAAGTTTTCAAAAGAGTAAGAGTTTATTTTCAAGACAGCCAAAATGTGATAGTGACCCAGTTTGGACACCCAAGTCTCCAAGCCCCCAAGTTGGGGGACATTTATGGGACAGAGAAGAGGGGGATGGAAAGCATAGGGAAAGAGAATGGTTCAAATTCGATGGCTTGAGGGACACGTGAGAGACCTCGGTGGTGCTAATGCCATCTCAGGGTGGACTTTGGGGCCCTCTCTTCTCGTCCCACAACAAAGGTCACCCATGGGTGGCACATCTGTGAGGCCCCAAGTGAAAAGCCAGCAGTTTCAAAAGTGGCCTTCAAGCTCTCGAACAGTATCCCAGGCAACCCTGTCCTCACCACACACGGCAGAGGTGTCGTCTCCCCTTGAGTCACGAGTAACATGTCGCTCAGCTTTGTGACCTCCGCCAGTAGTGACCTTCGAAGACAACTGAAAACAAGAAAGTAAAAGCAAGCGAAACGGGAGTTTATTCCAGACTCAAATTCCAGGTAATCATGTCTCTCCGGGGACCGGCCGTGCCCCAACAAAGCCAAGTCCTGGTGTCGTCTGCCCTTCCGGCACAGTGCCCCCTGGGGTTGTTCCCTTCTCCAAAGGCAGTTTTAACAGTCTCTCTCGCCCCCACTAGGAGGGAGATCAGGGGAGGCACTGCCCTGCTTTTGCTCCCTCTGATCCCCTTTGTTGAGCCGGAATCTGGCACAAAATTGGCCCTGTGTGCATCAGGAATAACACTCAGAGGTGGAAATTCCACGGACTGGTGGCTTTAAATTTTTGTGGCGTGTACACGCAGTCCAGAGGCCAGGAGTGCTATGGCTGACCCCACGTTTACAGGACGGGGATCGATGACTGTCGGGAACCCAGGCCTGCTCCGCTGTCCCCCCACCTTCCTCTGGTCTTGGTGACAGTTCAAGGCATCGCTTCTGCCCGGACAGAGTGAGGACAGAACGAGGAGCTAGAGGCTGCCTGGTGCCAAAGCCCTCCGTGCAGGGAACAGGGGACATGTGGCCCGGTCCAGGCAGCCGCAGCTGGCCTCTGTGTCCCTGAGGGGATAGGGCCTACCAGCTCCTGCCGCTGTCTTCAATCAACAGGTACTGACTACGGAACCGTCATGGCACCCCCAAGCCACTCCCAAACTAGGTGTTCTTCTCCCTATTTTATAGACGCTATAGTTTGTATCTAGGTGTCCCCTGAGCCTCTTTTGGAAGGTGCTTGGATTATGGGAGTTAGGGGTGGCTCACTGTTGGGGTGCGGCCTGGTGGGAGGAGGCAGGTCCCTGGGGGCACAGCCTGGAGGGGTTCAGCTCCTCTCCTCTCCCTCCTCCACCGCTCTGCTTCCACAGTCGTGAGGTGAGGCGCTTCCCTCCCCAGGACCACCCCGTTGTCCCTGCTTGCCGTGGAGCCAACCAAGTTTGCACTACAAAACGTGGCCCAGAATAATCCTCCTTTAAGATGCAGGTGTTGGGTTTTGTGTTGCAGAGATGACAAAGTGGCTGAGACCATAGCCCGGGCTCCAGGAGGCTCAATAACCCGGGCAGCCCTGGCACCCTGGTATACCCAGCCAGATTCAGGCGGGCACCCTGAAATTGTCTTCTCAATCAGCCAGTTTTACCGCTTGCCAGAGCCTGTGATTCTCACAAATCTGAAGTCCATGGCTTGGAAGAGCCAGCACCCCCATCACCCCACAGGCTGGATCCTAAGAACACTAAGCTCCATGCAGCCCTGACTCCATCCCCCGCCCCTGAGGACTCTGAGCACTGAGGGATGCCCACTCAGCCCCTGTCCTCCCCCAAGGGCACTTCTGTCCTCACTCTCAATGCAGGCCCTGGGTTACAGGGGACGCTGCCCCACGCGGAGTCAGCGGCTGCAGGAACACCGCCTGGTGTCCAGGTGTCCGGCCCCACACACCCTCCTCCCTAGAGTCCCAGACTCTGTCCTCTCTCCCCCTAGCCAATTGGACACAAGCGCAGATGAGAGAAATCTCTCTCCCCACTGCTCCACAATGGCAGTCCACCAAACCCCTCAGGCCCTTGCATCACACACAAGGAATGTAGCCGGCTATCTCCCTGGGGGACCCGCAAGGTCCCCTCCTCAAGCAGAGCTTTCTGTCCGCCACTGCCATGTATGTAGGAGACTCAGACAAGGTGGGGGAAGTGTCAGAAGAGGACACTGCACTGAGGGCCGGAAGGAGTGGGCAGCGCCTCAGCCTGGGAAGTCTGGACTCCATCCTCACACGTGGGGCCAATGAGGGGCTTAAGTGGTGGGGAGAGATGGACCACGCAGGAGCGTGGTGGGCGTGGAGATGGGCTGGAAGGGGCTGGGAGCCGGCCAAGACCAGCTCCTTCCTGCAGTTTCTGCCTATCTCCAAACTCAATTGAAAAGTCAAGTGTGGGACCTGCAGTCCCCCAACATAAAGTAGAAATAAACATCCCTTGGTTGATGCCATCTGCTCCAAGTCAGTGTGACCCCCACTAATGTCCTGAGGAAGGGGGAGGATAAACAGGATCTCCCCCTTGTCTAAGGACCGGAAGTGTTGTGATTTTCCATGTAGAATATTTGCCCATCTTGGGGACGAGAGCTCGGAGGTAGAAACCAAATCTAAACTTGAGAGCCCTTGTGCTTCCCACATGCCCAAGGTCAACCTGCACATAAGACTTATTTTGTGCGTGGTACCATTTCGCGGTGTGGGTTTCTCCCCGGCCAGTGATCAAACACTGCAGACTTTGGAGCATCTCGGGTTCCTGATGGCACCCTGAGCCTCCACTGTCCTCCTTGCTGGGTCTGATCTCCAGAGACTCAATTCAGGTGACACAGTGGAGCGTGAGTGAGGACAATGGGAGGGAGAAGGCTGTGCCCTGCAGCCAATGTGCCTGATACCTGTGGCTCTGCCTCAGAGCTGCAGGACACTGGGGGTCTGGCTGGGGGACCCCCCCAGATTGGGAGTCTACCTGGGGGATGGAAGTCAGCTCGAGAGGTGCTGGGAGTAGCCAGGCCCATGGAGAGTTGGGCAGTGCCCTCTCTCTATCAGGGCTCCTCCCAGGCAGCAAGGCACAGTGTTCAGAGGGAAGCAAAACAAACTGTGGAAACATCTGGAAAGGCTGGGGCACTGGAGGCCGAGGAGCCTCTCCTACCCCACAGGGGCACGATTTTCCGGAAGAAGATACCTAGAATAGCCAGGCTGGGGCAAGCAGGGGATGAATCAGCTAAGGCTCGGTGAAGGGTGCCAGGAAAGGGCCGGACAGGCCTGAGTCAAATTATGAGTGTTTCTGGGTAGCACTGTCACTTCCCTGGGCCTCCTCTGGTGAGATGAGGACTCGTGATTCTTTTTTTCCAGTTCCAGGGATTAAACTCAGGATTTTGTTCTTCTGAGATAGAAGTGGCACCACTGAGCTAAATTCCAGGCCTTGAGCTGAGGTTCAATAGGATGCATGTGGACATCATCTTGTGTGCCACCAGGCACGCGGTGGACACTTTCTAAGCTGGTTCCTGGCCAGAGGCTGAGGGCGTTGATGCAGCTCTGAAAACCCTGGGCCCTTCCACGGCCCCCAGTGGAAGGACTGCTGGCCCCAGGGAGCAGCATTAGGGAGAGATCGTGACTCTGAGGGAGGCTGGAGTAGGGACATGCGGAGCTTCGGGCTGTGCACGAGACAGAGTGATACGGATGGCTGAAAGCTGGAGAGAGGGACCCTGGGCTCCCAACAAGAATGGGATCTGGAGGTGCCAAGATACACGATACTTCTCTTTCTGTGAGTGGAGGTGACTGGCAGAGGTCTTGCAAAGCTCCTCGTGGCCAGCTCTCTGCTCACCCATGACTTGGCCAACTCCAGCTTCCATAGGCCAGCGCAATCACATGGACAAGTCCAGCACCAGGCTTTGAGTCTCTGCCTGAGTCTCCAAATGAGACAGAAGAGGGCCAGCTCCGTTTTGCCCTTTCTGACTCACAGGATTCATAGAGGATGACAAATAATGTTTGTTGCTTAAGCCACTATGTATGTAGAGACTTTGTCACGCTGCAGTAATACGTGGACAGCAGTGCCCACTCAGCCCTCTGTCCTACATACTGTGGTGCATGTGCTGTGTGTCCATCACCAAGCATGGCTTCCCCCCCCGTAGGACCTAAGGGCTGCGAGGGTAGGAGCCACATCCATAGTGTCACTCTGTCCTCTGCCCGACTCTGTGTTCATCGAGGGAGCCTTGAGCAGGGGATGGCAGAGGCCTGGCCAAAGCCTTCACGGTGGGCAAGACCTTCCTGGAGCCTGCTGTTTACTCTGCATGGTGAGCGTGCGTGCCAGGTGTACAGCTCAACACCAATAGATGACTCAAGTGAGCTAGTACCCAGGACACTGGGGGGGTCAGGTTAGGAGGCAGGGACTGCAGATCCTGATGGCCACAGGGACACAGTGAGCTTCCGATGAGGGTGCTCCGTGTGTCTCAGGTCTGGTCTCTGTGCCCTGGTCTCCTCCTGGTTGGTGACCCTGTTTGGGCTCCTCTCATTCCTCCCCTCCCCCCTTGGATGCAACCTGGGGCTGGAGGGTGGAGGAGCCCTCTGTCCCTCCTTTTTCCCCCCACTGTGGCCCTACGTCCTTCAGCCTCCACCTCCATCACATGTGCCTTCTCCAGGAAGCATTGTCACCTGTCGCATTCCATGGACATCCACAGATCATGCGCTCGTCAACAATGGAGGACCAAGAATATGACAGGTTACCCCATGTGAATGTAAGTTGGCGGAAGCTCTGGCAGTAAACAATGAAAGGAGACCCACCCAAAGCCTTTCCTCTGAAATATCTCCATGCGCTCCCTGAGCCAGAGCTTGCTCTACTCTGCACCCCAGAAAACACCATCTCCTCGTGGGTTCAGGCACCTCAGAAGACCCAGGGGCCTTTGCCACCATGCCAGGCCCTGTTACTCTGCCTCTCATGGAACTTGTCTGGATACTGTGGCACAGGACCTGCTGCGGGTGAAGGAAAGCCCAGCCTCTCCTCCCACTTTATGTGTGAATTTTTCTTTACTCGGCTTTGCCAGCTCAGTGAAAATGTTGGCACTGTTTACTCGCATACAGAACATAATGAACTGCGATTTCATCATGCAATTCCTTTTTTTATTAGTATATCTTTGCAGTTCATAAGGACTGATACTTATCCGATTAGGATATACTTAATATATCTTAATTCTTTTTATTTCCCTTTCTTTCCCATTCTTCCCTCTCCCTCCGTTTCTGTATCCCTTTCCCATTTGGAGAAGATCCAACTCATCTGTCTTTTTTTAAAAATTGTTTATGCTTTGAGTTTTGCATATAATATGTGATATTTAAACTTATAGGTCTGATTTTTCATTGAACATTGTGGTCTCGGGATGTATCCATTCCACGAATGACTCAGATTCACCCTTCTTCACGGCAGAGTGGTGCTTCACTGGGTACAAACACCCTGGAAAAGCTTCCATGATCGCCGACACTGGAAATCACACTCCCCATCACGAGGAAGGTGCCAGGTCCTTCCCTAGGCCTGAGAGTGCCCACAGCCATCCTTGCCTGACATTACAAAGTCCTGCCCAGCAAACGTGGGAGGAAGAAGGTTAAGTCCAAGAAGCAGGGAGCAGGCAGGTCCCCAGCGGCTCTGCCCATGGATGGAAAAGCGCACATGAGGCTGCTGGAGAGTTACATCAGGACCCAGGCATCAGCCTAGCAGTGCCCTGCCTTCATCTGGAAGCACATGCCACCCACGGCAGGACTCTGGACCTTCCTCACAGGTGCTGCTTGGGGACAGCAAGTGGTGTATGGCAGAGAAACAGCCTGAGATCCGGTGTCCACACACTGGAGTGTACAATGTGACAAAGAGAAGAAGGATGCAAGTGGGATCTGATCCCAGCAAGGATCTGAAGCAAGAATGAATCCCATGGGACAGTGGACAGACTGGAGGGAAGAAGGAGCTGGTGAGTGGCGCTGTCTCCCTGAGCCTGACTCCCTCTGTGGGAAGGGCGGCTCTGACCCGCAGGTGCGCGGTGACTACTGGCTCCAGAGGCCTCCACCAAGAAACACGCCGGTGGGACAGACCAGTGGGCGCAGCCGACTACGGTGGCTGGTAAGTGATTTGGGTTCAACGCCCCCCAGGGGAGGGAGATTGGCCAGTAGCCATCATGCAGAGAGACGAACTGTGCTTGGAACTTAGAGTAGCAAAGGCTGGCTCCACCGGGGGAGACAGAACCACACTCACCTTGGCAGCATGACAAAGAGCCAAGTTCAAGCTTCTTTTCAATTTCCTCCTCCAAGGGTAAAACTGCCAAACCGAGGGCACATTTACTATATACAATTTTCTGGTTTGTTTTAGATTTGGCTATATAATCACAAACCTAGTTCATACAGTTAAAGGTGGCAAATTAATAGTTACTAAAATTTGTCATTTTCTAG
The DNA here is from genome assembly GCA_004026965.1 of Petromus typicus. Taxonomy (NCBI): domain Eukaryota; kingdom Metazoa; phylum Chordata; class Mammalia; order Rodentia; family Petromuridae; genus Petromus; species Petromus typicus. The sequence goes on along the minus strand of PVIR01001544.1, from coordinate 28,254 downwards.
GCTGTGTTTGATGTTGCTATTTTGCTGATTATACTACATTAGCCAAGAAGACAAAGTTGTTCTAATCAGTTGTTTTTCCTGGCCTGCCAAGATTGCCATTGCATACAGATCATACACAATACTGTAGGGAAGTACAAAGAGCAAGGGGCCAGACCAACCAGGCAGTAACTCCTCAGCTCCAATAAACTGAAAAGAGAGGACCTTGCAACATACTCAGAACCCAAAAGCCAGTTATACCTGGAAGACACCTCTGAGAATTACTCATTTCCCAAGGATTCTAAATAACAGCAACAGAGCTACTTGCCAAAAGTAATTAAAAAGCATCAACTCAGGAATTAAACTTTTTAAAAAATTTTAAAATGAGAAGACACTGAAACAAGATGCACTCCCCGTCCTATAGTTCACCAAAGGCAAATCTAGGTGACAATGAGGACTTCAGAGTCCTCAGCAAAGGTAATAGTGGAAATAATAAAACACATGAACAAAGCTCTAGAAAAAAATCAAAGCAGTGGGCTAGATGTAGCTCAGTTGTGCTGTACCTGCCTGGCAAGTACAAGGTCCTGAATTTGATCCCCAGTGTTGTGAAAAAATCAATCAATCAAGGCAGAAATAGTTTCTCAGATAACTAAAGAGATGGTGACCATAATGAAAGATGTGGTTAGTGACTCTGGAGCAGATGCAGATTTTTAAAAAATAGAAGCATATACTGGTAGAAATTGTCAATGTTGAGTGTGATCGTGATATGTATATAAATACTTATTTCACAATAAAAAAAAATAAAACTTAGGAAAATAATGGAAACCATCCATGAAGGCTCAGCATAGGACAGAAACGGGATCCGTGAGATGAATTCAAACAGACATCCAGGAGATTAGAAACTCCATTGAATGTATATGCAGCAGAACAAGTCAATATTAGTACAGAATATCATATATAGAAGACACAATTGTGGTTTGAAACTATGAAAAGAAAGATTTCTTAAAAATAGAGACCATAAAGCCAGGTATGGTGGCTCATGCCTGTAATCCCAGCACTTAAAAGGCAGAGGTAGGAGGATTGCTGTGAGTTCAAGGCTGTGAACAGGAGGATTATTGGGAGCTCAGAGCCAGCCTGAATTACAAAAGCGAAAATCTTGTCTCTCTATATATATATACAATGTGGCCAGGGATGTGGTTCCGGTGTCTGCCTGGCAAGGGCAAGGTCCTGAGTTCATCCTCAGTACCACATTTCACAATGCTGGACGTGGTGGCTCACGCCTGTAATCCCAGCACTCGGGAGACAGGAGCAGGAGGATTGCTGTGAGTTTGAAACCAGTCTGAATTATAATATCAAGAGAGACAAAAAATAAAAAAAGAAAAAGAAAAATAGAGACCACAAAATCAATCCAACAGCTTCTAGGTGATGCAAAGATTGATTGGAGTCAATGAAAAAACAGGAAATAGCACAAATGACATTAAAAACCTGTTCACAGAAGTAATGGCAGAAGGACTGAGAATTTAGCTCAGCGGCCCTGCGTCAGCCTTAAAAGTGCAAGGTTCTCAGGCCTGGGATTTAGCTCAGTGGTTCCGGCGCCTGTCTTGCAAGCGTAAGGACCCGGGTTCGATCCCCGGTAACCACATACCATACTGGGTGTGGAGACTCACACCCAGCAGCAACCAGTACCACATACCACAGTGCCGGGCGTGGTGGCTCACGCCTGTAATCCCAGCACTCAGGAGGCAGAGGCAGGAGGATTGCTGTGATGTGAGTCTGAGGCTGAGCTCAGGGCCAGCCTGAACCACAAAGCAAGACCCTGTCTCAAAAAACCTAAAAAAAAAAGTGCAAGGTTCTCAGTTCAATCCCAAGGACGGGAAGAGAGAGACCAGTGACTGAAAACTTCCCAAACAAGGAAAAAGAAATTAACATAAAGATAAGTGATGAATATTGAATTCATTATGAACAAAATATCTACACCAAAAAAAATAGTCAAGACTCCAGAAATTCAACATAAGAACAGAATACTAAAAGCTGTTATAGGAAAAAAAAAAAAAAAAAAACACCTCAAATCACCCAGAAAGGAAAGTCCATCAGAATCACAGCAGATTTCTCAACACAAACTCTTAAGTCAAGGAGAGCCTGGAGTGAAATATTTAAAGCCCTATAAGAAAACCACCTCCAACCCACATTGATTTACCCCACAAAACTATCTTTCAAAATTGATGGAGAAACAAGATATTTCCATGACAAAGAATATCTGAAGAAATTCATGAGCACTAAACCAGCATTCCAAAATGTTCTGAAAGACATTCTAGAAAGAGATAACAAGGACTACAACTCCATGAACCTCAACAGAATGAATCTGCCAGGCAAGGCAAGGAATTAATGGGGGTTGGGGGGGACCAACAGGGAAATAATGTGACAAAATAAGCCAACATATATCAGTTATAACCACCAGTGTGAATGGTCTCAATTCATCAATCAAAAGAAACAGACTGTCAGAATGGATCAAGAAGTAAGGCCCAATGATATGCTGCATATAAGAAACACATTTAATTCGAAAAGAAATTCATAGACTTAAAGAGGATAAAAAATAATACTCCATGCAACAAGAAACCAGAAAGAAGCAATAGCTTGCAGGCAAAGTGTATTTCAAGCCAAGAGAGACAAAGAAGGTCACTACATCCTTATAAAGAGGACAGTACAAAAAATAATGAAATAAGGGCCAGGGGTTTAGCTCAGTGGTCCCAGTGCCTGCCTTGCAAGTAGAAAGGCCCAGGTTCGATCCCCAGTAACCACATACAACAATGCCGGGTGGGGAGACTCACACCTACTAGCAATCAGAACCACATATCACAGTGCTGTGCGTGGTGGCTCATGCCTGTCATCCCAGCATTTGAATGCAATGGCAGCAGGATTGCTGTGAGTTCAAGACTGAGCTCAGTGCCAGCCTGAACTACAAAAAGTGAGACCTAGTCCCTAAATAAATAAACAAACAAACAAAAATAATAATAAAACAAAAAAGAGGACAATCAAAGAGGAAGAGATGACAGTCATAAATATACATGTACCAAATGCCACTACATTTAACTATATAATAAAATACTAATGAATATAAAAAATTAAATAAGAGCTATACAATTGTAATAGGGGACCTCAATTCCCCACTGTCACAGAGTAACTAGCCAAAAATTCAATGAAGAAATATCAGAACTATATGGACTCAGAAATATTGAACATGTGGACTTAGTAGATGTCTATGGAGTGCTCCCCCCGCCCCCCACAGAATCAGAACATACAGCCTTCTCAGCAGCATATGGGATGCTGTTCAAGGTAGGTCACATACTAGCTCACAGAACATGCTAAAAAGTACCTGCAAAGGAATTTAAATTATCTCATGCGTTTTATGAGACCATAGTGCAATGAATTGGAAATCAATGGCCAAAGAAACCACGAAGAACTTCATAAACACATGAAAATTACACAAGTGGTGCTCAGGGCCCTGCGGCCACCATTCCAGCTGCGTCCTGGAAGGTGTTGTCTCCTGGCTCCGGCCCTCCCTGGCCCTCCCACATGAAGGGATTTGCTCCAGCTGGAGGCCCCAGGCCCAGTTTCTCAGCAGTGATTCAGCCTGAGCTATCCCTTTCCCTGGAGGCTCTTCTCAGAAAGGGCTGGGCCGGTGGCTCTGCAGCCCGACAGCACAGTGACAGTCATTTTCCAGTCTTCTCAGTCAGGACATCCTGGTGGCTGCAGCATGTTGAGGCCTGCATCCCAGCAGCCCGGCCAAAATTAACCTGGGGGATTCCCAGCTGGTACCTTTTCAGGGAATCTCTAAATGTGGGAACAGAAGGGACTCAGCCAGTCACTGGGCAGCAGGAGCACGCAGAGTCCTTTCTGACAAATCTGTCACCACACCTCTCCTGTCCACGTCCATCCCACAGCTCTGATTGAGAGGCAGCTTTTGATTTTCCACTTGAGGACTGACACCAGGGCTCTGTGCATGCCAGGCAAGTGTTCCACCTCTGAGCCCTGACCTAGTCGAGCCAGTGACAACTGACTGGTTGTACAGAGGGTAGAAAATGACCGGGGATGGGCACTGACCCAGGGGAGGACTGGCACCTATAGGACAGGGCTAGCTAAGTCAGTCACATGTGGACCAGAGCAGAGAATAGAGAGCAGGAAACCAGAGGGGACCAAAGATGCCACCCCAAGTTCTAGAGCCGGAAGACCCACAGGCCTCCACAGGACCCTCCATACCACCAGCACCAGACCCTAGTCAGCCGCCACCTACCCAGCTCCATCGCTGTCCAGTGTCTTCACCTTTATCTTCGCTAAGTTTTAGTTCTCCATGGAGAGCTTTGATCCATCTTGACTTCATTTTTGGATCTATTATTAAATATGGGTGGAGGATCATCGTTTGGCTTATTCATTGCATTAATTTGCATAATGAATGACCACAACAAATTTAGCGGCTTGAACAACATCCATTATGTCTCCCAGCTCCTGTGTGGCCTGAGCTTCACCCTCTTCTGGGCTTCTCCTAGACTGAATCCCGTCACAAACCTGCTCACATCTGGAGGCTGCACTGCTGAGAATCTGCTTCCAAGCTCCTGGGGGTTGTTAGTGGACTGGTTTCCTGGCAACTCTAGCACTGCAAGCCCAGTTTCTGGCTGGCCATCTCCAGCTCTTAGAAGTTTCTGACTGCTCCATACATGTGCTTTCTCCCGTGACAGCGTGTGTACACCAAGCCCACAGGGACAGTCTGGAGACAGAGTCTTGGTCACATGATGTAGTCACAGCAATGACCCTTCAGTCCCACATTCCACAGATGAGAAACAAGCTCCAGGCCTGCTCACATGCAAGGTATGAATCCCGAAGCCGAAGGCCACGGGGCCACCCAGGTCTGCCTGCCAAGTAACACCCTGTCTTCAGCCATGCATGTCTTTCTAGACAACTCTTCTAATCCACTGATCTCTGTGTCCATCCTTCCGCCATAACTAGATACCCTGACTAGCTATATACTGAGGTCTGGAAATCAAGTCCAATAAGCACCCTAACTTGACAGGCATTTTCCAAGAAAAGTTTTGGAAGCTCTAGGTTCTCCACTGTCTCATATACATTTTAGAATCAATTTGAACATTTTTACCAAAAATCTTGCTGAAATTGTGTGTGAGGGGCTGTTTCTTGTTTTGGTTTGGTTTGGTTTTTTTTGAGATAGGGTCTCACTACATAGTTCAGGCTCACCGTGAACTTACTATGTACTATGTAGGCTGGCTTCAAACTCATGGAGAATCTCCTGCCCCAGCCTCCCACATGCTGGCATTACAGATGTGTACCAGTACATCCGGCTTCACAGTGCTTTGAATGTATAAAAATGATTTAAAAACTTGAGCCAAGATTCAAAACTCAGTTTGAGGCGGGGGCATGTAGCTCGGGGGCGGAGCTTGGGCTCAGTCTGCTGGAGGCCGTAGCTCCACACACATATGTATATAGATAATGATACATAGAACTGACTTGAGTTTACATCTTTAAAACTCCAGATTTCTAGGTTTTCTTGAGCACTGTCAGGAGATGGGACAACACATCAGACTCACAGGACAACAGCAGGGTCCTCTTCCTCTCAGGGCAAGCCGGAAGCCCAGGGCACCCTGGTCCGTGTGCCTCTTGCCCACACCCCACGACCACCTACCAGGCAGAGTATGGTTTGCACTGTTGCAATTCCTGCTTTCAGCCTGGTTGCAGTGTATGAGGCCGAGGGGCCTTCCCAGACTCCTTTGAGGCGAGGTCCCAGACCTGTGATCTCTGTGCTCCCTGAGCTCCTCAGAGGTTGTCTGGCCACGGGGCTTGGTACGAGTCATTATTCCACATCAGCAAGCTCCATGAGGCCAAGTGTCTCTCAGTCCCACTGTCTCTCAGTCCCCCTCCGGTGGCTGCCACGATGGCTACCATGATGGTGGCACTGAGCAGATGCTCAGCAGATGTTTAAGAAGTAACAGGCTGCAGCTAATGTACTTCTCCATTTAGTACCGCCTCGTGTCCTCCGCAGCAGGCCACTGACACCTTTTGGTGCCTTTGCTTAGCGATGCGCCTGTGAAAACGGCTCAGTAGTTGCTGGCCTGGCAACTGCCAACATCTGAGAAGTCAGGTAAGCTTCCCAGAGGCCCCGGCAGGTCCACTTAGAAACCAGAGCATGTCCTGCATGTGTAGTCCTGAGGGATCCGGCTTTTCTTTTAGCTTTACTTGTAATTGTTGGTGTACATTAAAATGTACAGATCTTGACTCTACAGATCTTGGTATTTTGATGACTGTATACACCTACATAATCCCCGCTCAGAACATGATATGTATGGGACACGTCCATGGCTCCAGACAGCTCCTGAGGCTCCCAGCACATTCTGAATGCTAATCCCATAGAGTAGTCGGCCTGTTCCGCTCCCTCACGTCGATGGCCTCGTCAGCGCACACACACTCTGTCTGGCTTCTGTGTTGTGCTTTGCAGTCCCGGGGATGGAACCTGGGCCTCATGAGCTCTGTCTCACTGAGCCACTCCCTCAGACCCGTGCTGACTCTAGCTGTTTTCACTCTCACTGAAGTCTGGGTGGCTCTGCTGTGCTTGCTGTGTGGCTTGCGTCCCTGCTGTGTGGCTTGTGTCCCTGCAGCAAAGGATGCCAGTGTCCCGTGACCCACGGTCAACTTATCCTCAGCCACCCGTCGGACAATGGCGTTCCTACAGCTTCACCACTGGGAAGAAGATGGTTGGAAACTCATACACATCTTGTGTGGACCTAGGTTTTCCTTTTCCCAGGTAAATACCTAATGGCTGGGTCAAAGACACATATGGGTTCCCCTGAGTCTCTGAAGATTTGCCTTCTCATTCTGGTTCTTGGCCTCCGCTGCCCCAGTGAGAAGAGATTCTCCGAGTCAAAAGAGGGAGGAGCCATGTAAGTTTCCTGAGCTCAGCTCGTCCCACATCCTGGAAAGGACACAGGCCAGAGCACGGCTCATACTCAAGAAATCAAGGAGGACTGGCAGGGCCCGAGCTGTGGCTGGGTCCTAGCCCCACAGAGCCAGCAGCCAGGGCGAGAGGGCATCTGTCCTCACTTCCAGTCACCACAGGGAGAGCTGACATACAGGGTATGGCCCACACTGCACAGCGGGCATCAGGACATGGGACCAGAAGATGGTGGCCAGCTACATAAGGGACCAAAGCCACAGCTCCTTGAGGTCAGCCCCATGTGCTGCTCACAGCTGCGTGCTCCCTGGCCTGCCCCCAAATGATGACTGAACCAAGGGATGGTGTCAGCTCCCAGAGCAGCTGATCCTGCCCATCGGAGGCCTCCTGGTGGCAGGGCATGGGGCTGACTCTGCTGAATGTCACAGCACTAGGGTCCATGACTCGATCCAGCAGCGGTGCGGGGCTTGTCACATGCACTTCACCGACGTGCGGGCCAGGCAACAGACAGCCCACACCAGCACTGTGACCACGCCTGCATGTCTGCGACCTGCCAGGAGCTGGCTTGTGCCTGCCGGGGGAGGGACTTCTACAGCTGCCCTCTGGAGGGCAGTGTGTGCCAGAGCCTGGAACCACGAGTCTTGAGTTCAGACAGATGGATGCAGTTATCACACAGGGGCCAACGTGGGGCACAGCTCAGGGAGGGCACCGCAGAGCCCCGACGCCCACTGCTGGGGTCCACACTACGAGGCTCTGAGTTAGGAAATAAAACACCTCTCTTTGCTGCTTTCTCTGCTAGAACACTGGACATCTGGTTCTAAACATGTTACCATTGTTAAAGAGTAGAAAGAAGTGCTATTTTCCTTGGAGAGCTGCACCCATGGGTTCCTGCATATTAGCTCTGGGGAGGTTTTGTCCCCAGTCCCTGGGGCCCAAAGGTCCAGGCCAGGGATGCTAGTGCCATCCCAGCTATGTCTGGGTGTTCTTAACAGACAAAGGCTGAGGACAGGGATCTCTTTCCTCAAGTATCTCGCAGGGGTGTCGTAGGACTCAGCCTCAGGTCATATCTGTCTGCTTTTAAAAATGCATCTTAGGGCCAGGTTTTTGGCTCAGTGGTTCCAGCACCTATCTTGCAAGCACAAGGGCCTGGGTTCGATCCCCGGTAACCACATACCACAATGCTGGGCGTGGTGGCTCTCACCTGTAATCCCAGCTCTCAGGAGGCAGAGGCAGGAGAATTGCTGTGAGTTCGAGGCTTGCCTGGGCCTGAACTGCAAAGCAAGACCCTGTCTCAAAAAAAAAACCCACAAAAAAACAAAAAACAAAACCAAAAGAATGTCTCAGTCTGCCCTGGGCAAAGTGAAGGAAGCCTCTCAAGGCCTGTCAAGCATCATGGCAGTGCTTCCTCTGGTGAAGGTGAGGGCTGAGGACAGAAGGGGACCTCCACCATGCTGGGTGGGCGATTCAAATGAGGTGATGAGCAGCTCTGGCTGGCACTGGGGGTCCGTGTGGGGGCCATTTGAGACTGGACAGATGGGGCCTGGGTTTCAGTCTGGAAAGCAGCCGTCGGCAGGAACAGGGTCTGGATTCGTGTCCTGCAGCTTTCTGTGCTGGGCCGGTCCTGAGGCCCACTGTGTAGACTCTCCTGGTAGTCACGGGTAAGGGCAGGAGGTAGGCCACACAGGGTGGACCTGAGGGGATATTAATTCCGATAAGCCTGAAGGCAACAAACTGATCCAAGCCTGAGTTCTGGGACATGTGGGACAGCCAGTCACTTCTGGAGGCCACTTTGGTCGTCAAGGGTCCCTGCCTCCCCTCTGTCTCCTAAGTCGAGAAGCTCTGCCAGTCCTGGCCTATGGGACCCACCTGGTGGCAGGAGACACGAGGAAAGTACTGCAAGGGGAAGGACGACCATGTCTTCCACACAGGGAGAGCAAAAGGCCAATGTGGGAGTAAGATGCACAGGCCTCCTTCCTTAGCTGCTGGTGGTCACAAGCTCCCCGAGCCAGCAAGGCCTCTGTGCACAGGAAACTGTCCACACCTAGCAGCCTCCTCACCTGCTTCACCCTGAGCTCCAGCCCTTGGGGCCTGTAGGACAGAGCCTGGCTCCACAGTGGCCGTGGTGGGCAATGTGAGGCTACTGGTTTGGTGCAAAGCTCATATGCCCAGTGGGTACCAGCTGTTCTCCTTCCTCTTCACAACTGTCCCCAGACATCACGACACTCACTTCCGCCGAGTGGTGAGGACATACAACTGGGCGAGAGGTTAAGGAGAAACCCAAGTGCCAGCCTTGCACAGGCAGATGTTGAGGGAGAGGGGCAGGGTCCCTGCTGTGATCTCCGCAGGTCCGGTGAGGCCTGGCACCCCTGTGGAGCCCCATGTCCAAGGAATGCCAGGCCTAGCCCTGAGGAGCCCCCCTGGGCTAGAAGGCTGCATGGAGACACTCTAGGAGCCCAGCCCTTGCTGGGGGCTTAGTTCTGGCTGTTCAGTGGGTTGGCAGGTTCCACCTTGAGGACAAGAGGGCACCAGAGGGAACTGGCAGCAAACACCCCGGAAGCTCAGGCTAAATCCTACAGGCTGGCATTTGGCTGGGTTCTAACACCAGAAAAGCTTTCCTCTGGGTAAGCAGCTGACATTCCCCGTGCCACACAGCTCCCACCCAGCAGGTAACACTGAAGTTCGAGGTCACAGGGCACTGGGGTCAGAGTGGGGTCCCAGTCACCCTCAGGGCCCCAAGAAAGAGGGCAGGACAGCAGTCAAGGGCGGCTTCTGAGCAGGAGGGAGAGGATGCAGAACCCTCTGGGGAGGTGGGTGCTCGGGGCTCTCGCCCTCCCTCCGTGCTTACACCCCAGCCTCAGTTTTCCCAGTCACACACAGGGCACTGGCCCTGCTGCACAGCAGCTGTGGGAAGTCCCTGAGCAAAGCCAGCCCAGAAGGCCTCTCCTTCCTGCTGCCTTTTTTGGTGGCTGTAACCCTAGCCTGATGAGGAGCCAGACAGGCGGCAGACAGCGCGTTCTTCTCACAGGCCTCCTCTGGGGGTGGGGCAGGGCCTGCCCAGGCCTGAGCCCAGGCTGGGTTTCGGGTGTGTGGCTAAGCAGGGCCCCAGGGACCCGGGCCGGGGCAGGGCGGGTGGTAGGAAAGCCCCACAGCTGAGCCTGCATCCTGCAGTCCTGTGCCTGTGCAGGTGGGAGGGGCCGCCTCAGCCACCTACCCGCTCCCCTCGCTGTGCTGGCTGCGGCCTCCAGTCCTGTTTCCAGGCGATTGCCGAAGGGCAGAGAGGCAGCTCTCACCTTCAGCCCACAGGGGTGCAACAGGTGTGGGGCCTGCACAGGCCCCTCCCCACGGGGCCCTGCGTCACCTGCCTCCTGGACAAGAAGCCTGCGTGAAGCTGGGAGCTGGTTCCTTCCACAGCTCTACTCCAGGGGTGATCCTGGCTGTCAGTCACCTGTGGGGGCAGACAGGCTGCTGGAATTCGTATCACAGACGTGCGGGCCTTGAGCACTCAAAGTCCTGGACCCTCTATAGCTGTTTCCTCTGGGGCCTGGTGGGCAGGGCCATGCAAACCGGAGCTATGCAGCATCCAGTGTCCCACCACCACGCCCAAGCCCGGTGTCCTGCCCCAGGGACACCAAGAGGTCTCTGTGGCCTCTCAAGCCCTACCCAGATCCCCTGCTGCCTTGTGGAGGCTCTGATGAAGGTGCAGGCAGTAATCCAGGTGCCCTGAGCCCAGGTGGCTGGCAAAGGGAGGAGCATGTCGAGACGCCTTGGCTCCAGCAGACACCAGTGTGGGTGATGCGCATGTCCCAGGGCTGACCAGGACCCCAGGAGCAGTCACTGACCCGCTCTATCAGACATGGTTGGAGGTACCTTTTGGGTACCAGCACCCTGGAAGCAGACATGACTGTATGATGCCCATTTTATAGGCAGGAAGACGGAAACATACAGGAAGGTCAAACTCCAGCAGAACTCAGCTAGTCTCTGCCGGCTGGGGAACTGAACACAGAACTTCAGAGCAGAAGATTTAAGGCACATCTGAAGAAATGGACACTCGGAAAGGTGGCAGCAGGAAGCAGCAGGTGGGAGAGTTCTCCGTGGGGCCAGGACCCGTGGGAACAGCTGCTCCTCATGCCAGCTGCCCAGGCCTTTGAAAGCCGCGCTTTTAAACATGAGCCCAACCTCAGCCTGCAAGTCCTTGCCGAGGCCAGCGTCATGTGTTTTACTCAAGGGAAGCAGGTCGAGCTTGAACTAGCCTCAGCTAAAAAGGGAGCTTGTCAGAGTGGGGAGCACAGCACACACCTATAGTCCCAGAACCCGGGAGACTGAAGCTGCCGGATTTCAAGTTCAGGCAGCCCATCTCTGAAACACTGAACAAACACACGATGCATGCTGCAGTACGGGACATGGGGACGTGTGACAAAGGGCATTCCTGACAGGGACCCTGGAACTCAGGGAGTTCCACTCTGCCAAAGCCCAGCTTTCCTCCTGGCAGAAAGTGGCCTCCGGCAGATTCTGCACACACCACAGCCTTCCACAAAGGGGGAGACCCTGAGGGGTACTGGCTGGAGTGGCTGGCCCAGCGGCCTGGCCTCGTCTGCCCAGGACAGTGCGTGCTGGAACCAGGAGATGGGCGTGAACAGGAAGCCAGCCCTCGGCACAGCAGTCTGCAGGGGATCCAGGCGATGGCACTCAGGCCTCCGCAGACTCAGTTTCTGAAAGTTGCCCCAGTCATGTGGCTGATGCTGCTGTCAAGAACGGATGGCACTAAGAAGGCACCATGGTCCAAGTCACTTGAGCAAACATTTATTGGGCACCTGTCAAGTGCAAGGCACTGTGCTAGGTGCATGGGGAATACAGAATGACACAGACATCCCTGCCCGCGAGGAGCTCACAGTCTAGAGGGAGGTAAAACAACACACATTGGCTGCAGTGACACCGCCACACAGCAAGTACCAGAAGCAAGACAAGGTGCCATGGGGCCACACAATACCATGAGGCTGCTTCTGGTCAGCACTGAGCAGGGGCTCCAAGAAGGGAGGAGGTGGCGCCGGAGGGCAGCTGTGTGGCTCACAGGCATCTGGGGAGGGGACACAGTGGCGTTCAGGAGCCAATGAAGTTCATGGAGAGGAAGCAGGTTTCTGGAAGACCCGCCTGAGCACTGTGGGAGTCTACGGGTGGGCAGGTGTGCAAACACAGCGTGACTGAAGGAGGGGTACGGAGAGGGGAAGGGGCGCAGAGCAGGCTGTGGGCTAGGGGGTTTGAGAGTTCCGTGGGGCTGTGACTGGACTAGAGGTCACTGCAAATAGGGGCAGCAGAGTTGGTGACCACCGAGGGCAGTGACCGCCATTTCTCAAAGTGGTCCAGGGCCACCAGCATGGGCCTGTGCTCCCGAGGCCCCACCTCTGAGGAGAGCCCAATGGAGAGGCTGGCATCGGCAACAAGAGTTTGTCTCCACCCTGATTTCCATAGGTGGCCCAGTCTGGGAACAACTGCTGAGACATAGAAAGTGACAAGGGTTGGCCTTTAGGTAAAAAGAGGAAAAGGAATGAAGACAGTCAAAAAGGGGAAAATAAGGTCAAAGGGGTCCGATGCTGTCACTGCCTAACACTAAGATTAAGGACTAAGAAGATTTAGTAGTCTGACAGTCCTCGGTGGCTTTACCTAGACATCTCTGCAATTCTAGCACTCTGGGAAGCTAAAGCAGGAGGATCTCATATTTGAGCCCAGCCTGCATAACTTAGCAATCTAATGAGAATTTGTCTCAAAATCATTTTTAAAAATTTTAAAGGAATCAAGGATATAGCTCAGTGTAGGTGCTGGGCTCAACCTCCAGTACTGTTCTTTAAAAAATAAGAAATAAATGGGGGGATAATGGAGAGGTAGATCATGCAGAAATGGAGGTGAGCAGTTACTGATAAATAAATAAATTACAATCAGGAGATGTAAGGAAGGGGGCTCAGGCACCCTGGAAGGAGGACCGGAAGCACTGTTGAGAGGTGGAGATGGACAGCTGGGGTGTCCAGGGAGCCAGCGCCTGCGTGGCGGGAGGGGGCGAGAGCGGTGTGGAGTCTGGGTCTACACGCAGACAGTGAGGCCACGTGCGTGACTCCATCCCTGGTGACACAGTGTAGCTGGCTGACCATGCGCCCACTGCCCAGGAGGGTCGCAAGCCTGCCGCTCTGCTCTCCTGACTGTCAGCCTGCAAGGTCTCCCACAGGGACTCCCTGTTAACCAAACAGGTGCTTTTCACTCCCAGCGATGGCACCCTGGGGCCACAGGACAAGGACACTGGCCACTGCAGCAGCCCCTTGCACGAATGCCATGACAAACAGGAGGCAGAGGCACGTCGCATGGAGGTGGCAGGAAGCAGCAAGAGACGGGCACGGGGGATGGAGGCGGGACCATCTCTGACGCCCACCACAGCAGCATAGCAGAGCACAGGCCGTGAGGCATCTTCAAAGGTGTGCTAACTGGGTTTTGAAATACTAAAGTAAACACGATGGATGTCAGAAGGGACTGTGCATTCTGCTCCACACTAATCTATACAGTAATGCTTCTCTGTGCTCCTCCCACCCACTCTTCTTCCCTCTGCAACTGAAAAGGAGATCAGGCCGGTCTCACAACAACACCAACAACACACAGCTCTGGGAGCTCGGGTCAAGTTCAAACTGCTTCCAGAGCCTGGGAGACCTATGAGCCCTCTGCCAGGCCAGCTTCACCAAACGGTGCAGCCTGAAATCCTGGCCGGTGTGTCTCCCAGGCTGAGCCTGAGCCAGGAGGTCAGACACACTGCAAGGCAGGGGCTGTGACTCAGATCCCTCCCTGGCCCCCATCTCTGCCTTCACGCTTCCATAGCTGCTGCACCGGCAGCCTGGCCCGGAGCAACAGCAAGTAGCACTGCTCTAGGATGGTCACCCGGGCAACTGGAGAAAACATGATTGAAACCCAAGTCTGGCCACCCGGAGGGCCCTGATCCATCTTCCCAGGGACACAGGGTCAAACAGAACCGACAAATCGTGCCCTGGGAGCACTCAGAAACGCCACCTAGGCCCACCCCTCGGAGGACACACCAGCACCAAGTCCTCTGCTGCTGCTCCTAGAGGCCAGGGAAACACGGTCCGCCAGGCAGAGGAGAGCCTGCTGTGAGCAGCCCAGGGACAGCACAGGCTCAGAGTATGAAGCCCTTGAAGGCCCAGGTGAGAGTGCGGGTGTCAGGAACCACCGGGAAGAAGCTCACTGACACAGAACTGGAGCAACACTGAAAAGAGACGCCACTAAAAGAATCAGTTCTGCGAAGGACTCGGGAAGAGCTGCTTACAACACTGATGGGACAAACACCAGAAAATAAACAGGGCTCTGGAGCCCCCACGGAAGCTGCTAATGCTATTTATTGGCTTGGGTCATCTTGAGAATAGAAAACTTTTTTGGCAAAGCTATACAAACTCCACCTTGAGGCATCTCTGACAGTCGGGGCCACACTAAACTCCTCACACCGTGCTGCGGTCTTCTGAGGTGAAGACAGGACTTTTAGTCAGGTGTGTGGAGGCCCCAACCTGTGAGGAGCACTGGGCAAGGGGTGTGGCCCCCCGCCTGGCCGCCCACGCTGCAGCCCTGGGCACACGCGGGCAGGGTGCACTGGGCCGCAGCGCCGCTCCTGTGGGGCTAAGGGGAGGGAGAGGGCCTGCACGAGCTGGGAGACTCTGATAGTCCGACTCGGCCCTGGTCATGAACAATGGCTAGGCACAAGTGCCACCTAGTGGCACCACTTGTCCACTCACAAAGGGCTCCGGCCAAAGATCCCACAGGAGCAAACCGAGCAGGCCAGGGCAGGTGGGTGGGGAGCACGCTCCATGTTAGCAGACAGCACATATTCACCTCAAGAAAATAGACTTTAAGAGCCATTGCTTTCCCTAAGAAAGCAGCTCTTTTATTTAGAAAGGCTAACCATTTCCATTTGTCAATATCCACTTTAAGGAAAATAGTTTTAAAAAACATAAAAATGTAAATACACTAAAGAGTAACTGCTATTAAAACAGTTCTGAACAGGCAGAAAATGTATACTATCCTCTTACAGAAAATGTTAAACCTGTAATAGCAGCATAATTTATATATAGAAAAAAGCTGGTTTTGAAAATCCTGTTTTTGTTTTTGTTTTGTTTTTAACATATCTTTCTTTTCTCTGTACAAAGAAATCTCTATCCAGGGAAATTCCTTCCCATCAAGAATTTCCCAGCGTGTTCAGCTCTCAGCCCTGTGGTCAATCGGTCTGAGCCCAGCAGCCTCAATCCAACACCATGGCGGAGAGCGCGTTCAGGTCTTTCATGTAGGGGTGGGCCACCAGGATCTGGTCGATCTTCAGCCTCTGCTCGGAGTCGGGGAAGATCTTCAGCAGGGCCTCCCTGAGCTCGCTGGTTTCCAAGGGAGACCTCTGTGCAGGCAGGGGCAAGCTGGGCAGGTGCGAGAAGTGGGGCTGCTGAGGGAGCCAGTGGCCTGGGGCTGCTCCCTGGGTCCGGGCTGGAGGCTGGTGGCTGGTGCTGGTTGGCTGGGCACCAGGGACCCTGCAGCTGGGCTCAAACATGCCCACATTTGGCAGGGCACCGAGCAGGGGCTGCATGTCTCTGTGGATGAAGTAAGTCCTGGTGAGTCGGATGAGAGACAGAGACCCTCCTCCAGCACTGCTGCTGGCTCTGGTTCTCCAGGGGCTGCTCCCTGGTTTCTAAAACCATAGGGCCAGAGGATCCTACAGAGGAGCCTATGAGAGGCCACGACCGAGGCCTCTGGCTTGGCAGAGTAGGGACCACACCCCCAGCTGCCGTCTCAGACTGTGCCTCTCCATCTGTCTTGTGCAAGCCCAGGAATGCACTGGCCAGAGCACCTACTCTCCTGGAGACTCATCATAGGTAGGGCCTGGCTTGGGGAATTGGGGAAGGGATCTACCCATCCCCTGGGCAGGGAGGCAGCCCTCACAGACCTATGGAATCCTCCCACCCCCAGGGGCCTGAGCCAAAGGCTAGTGTCCACACCTTGTACAAACACAGATGTGTGCACAGCAACGGCCTTTTTACTGTTTATTAAAATTCCCAACAACTCTGGCATGGAGCTGAGAAATGTAGCTAAATGAGCAACTTCAAAGGTTTGACTGATGTAAGCATAATCTGTCTGGGAGGAAGTGAGTCCCAGGTTCCTAAACAGCAAACATCTCTGGGAAAAGCCTCGAGGTGAGAGGAAAAGGGCAGATGCAGCAGGACATACTGGGCCCAGAGCCCAATGGAAGACTTTCCAGTTAAGGAAAAAACGCGACTGACTGGCATTCTAGGAGTGAGGTAGGAAATTAAATACTGTTCTATATGCTAAAACTCAAAAGCTCCAAGAGAAACGATTCACTACAGCAGTGAACTCAAATTATGTAATCTCTGTAGAAGACACCGCTGTTTGGAAAAAAACAAAAGAGAAGGAAAAAAAAAAACATGCCCAATCTAAACCTAAAGTCCTTTGTGATGCAAAAGGCAAAGAGCAGCTGCAGAGTTCTACTGACCTGAAAGCTGGGGGCAGTTTTTGCAGCTCAGCGGTAAAGCACTCACCTGGTAGGTATGAGGCCTGGGCTATTCCACAGCCAGCACACCAAAAAAATACCCCCAAACAAAGCAAAACAAAATACAACCTGGCACAACATTGTGTCTTCTCCTCCTAGACCCCAGGACCCTCCCATGCAAATACTGCTGGAAGACACAGAGCTAGATTTCGGCTCTCACATAGGTTATATGATCTGCCAGTGACATGCATTTAAAAAAAAAAGATTAACAATGTCTGTTACCAGAGAATTCTGAAAACAGAAGGAACTACTGGCACTCGCCAGTCACTGTTTTCCTGAACAAGAGACCAACACACCCACCAGCTATAGTGGCACATGCCTCTAATCCCAGCACTCTGGGAGATAAGAGAAGGATCCCAAGTTCAAGCTCACGTTGGGCAATTTAGCAAGACTCTGTCTCAAAGCAAAAGCGGGTGGGGATGTAGCTCCATGCAAAGGTCCTATGTTCAAGCTCCAGAACCAAAAATAAACAAAGCTCAGCCAGGTATTGTGGTTAACACTATCCTGGCAGCACTTGGGAAGCTGAGGCAGGAGGACCACAGGCAAGTTCAAGCCCAGCAGGGTCTACTGAGTGAGAATCTGTCTCAAAAAAGACAAAACCCAAATGACTCTCAGAACAAGCTTAAGTTCAACAAAGGAAACCTAAAGTTTGGATTTAGGTCCTAAACTACTGAATAAATTCCAGAAGAATACCTAATACTGTCTTCTCATGTAGTGACAATGGAAAAAACTGTCAGCTCACCAGGTAGTGATTCCTATAGAGGAAATAAATTCGTATAAGCAGCACTCACTGGGAAGCCTCGCACTCAAAGAGTGTTTCGGTCCCTACCTCTCCTAGGATGAGAAAAAAAGGATAAAAACTCACTATTTGGTCTTTGCAGTTGCTTGCTTGATTGGCTTCCATACATGTCATACTCTCACTAAATCTAAGGCTTTAAAAAAATCAAAATGCCATTTTTAATTTGCAGAGGTAACACTTGTATAAAGCACAAAGTGTTAGATTGAAATAAACTTAGATACAAGATGATCGGAAGAAATACCTAAGAGAGACCTCCTTCTGAAGAAACTCTTCCAATCGAGGTCCGCTTCTTCCCAGAGGGTCATCGGGAACCATAAATATGTCCCCTACGAAGGTGTACTGAAGCAACCTACAACACAGAAAAGTCACAAAGCTGAAGACACCCAACTCTGCACAGCTGCAGGAACCAGGACGTAACTCAGAGCAGTCCCCAACTTCAAAGCCACAGTCAGCCTGTAAGTTCTGAGGCTGCTTAATTGCCTTAAGTCAAGGAGGTCCATATTCATGTTAAATCATTTTAATTTCTGTTTTGGACACAAAAGATTTAGTCCAAGAAACTCTTAGTAGTTGTCCCCACATTTTCTTTTTTTATCAAACCTTTCAATTTCTTTTTCTAGGATTAGGAAGCAGCTTTTTCTAATGTAAATATGGCAAGCAAGATTTAAAGACTCTGCTTAGGATATAACAGGTGCTATAAATGAAAGCTTAATTCTTTAATAAAACTAGAATGTGTTCAGAGGCAAACCACCTACAAATAACATTTTTAGAAAGGAAAAAAAAAAGGCACAGTGGTGCATGCCTATAATTCCAGCAACTGGAAGGCTGAGGCAGGAGGATGAGTTGGAGACCAGCCTGGACTACACAGTTAAGACCCTCTCTCAACAAAACAATGATTAAACATATAAAATAAAAAAGAAAACAATATATCAGAGGAAAAATCTGATCAGAGCAGCAGTTATCAAGTACAGGGTAGGACTGGAGTGCAGTAGCTGCTCATTCCTAGCATCTGGGGAAATGAGCCCTAGCACTTGTGTTCACTGTCCAGTCTTGGTGTCCGCTTTACTTCTGCGAATTCTGGATGAATGGATGAGTTTGCATCTCACTACACAGGATGCCTCCACGGGAGCCAGATGAGCCGTAAGGAACAGAGGAGGCCCACAGGGGCACGTGGTGCAGACAAACCATTCAACGGCGCAAGGTCAAAGACCAGCTTCTGGTTCAGCTACCACACCCACAACTTGCTTCTTTCCGTTTTCTAACCCCACAGCTCTCTAACCGCGTCTAGGTCAAAATCCCTGTACCAGTTGGCCCTCATAGCGGCAGTTATAGCAAAGCTTTTTGAAAACCTTCTAATGGGTTAGCAAAACTGAAGCATGAGACAAGGAGCCGCTGAAAGCCCGCATCTCCATCTAGCTGGCCTCCATCTAATGGTGTCTGGCTTGCACGTTTTCATTTCTTGCTTTCAGACTGTGGCATGAATGACTTGTGCCTGCCGCTATAGCTGACTCCTGCGTTTCATTCTGCACAGCTGGCCAGGTAACTCTTATTAACAAGAAGTCCTGCAAGCCGGCTCTCAGGCACAGGCAGCTTGTGGTAGTTGGACGTGTTCAGTGTCACTGCGCATGAAAAGCACAGTGCCTCTTCACAATCCCAATAGTCAAGATTATCTAAAAGCTCGTGACAAACATCAGACACTAAAGACAGAAGTCATTTCTCCATGCATGGATCAGCACACTGCTTTCAGCCCTGCCCTCTGGCCAGAATCATGTACTTTAGAAGTGAAATCTAGGCTGTCACACAGTCCAACCTTTCACTTCACAGCTGAGATGGTGGCAAGGCAGCTGCTCTGCTGATCTCTTGCATAACAGAGCAAGCTAGGTCAGGAGGCCACTCGTGCACAGAGAAACACTGCTTGCTTGCTTCTGGTCTCTTGGAAGACACATGTGGTACACACAGCAGGTTACGCTTGGCCTCCCCATGCGGGGCAGTCCTGGCCGGGCCAGCCACAGGCGGCCTGGTACAGCACAGTCCTTGGCAGGGCCCAGGGCACAACAGACAGGCAAAGCACAAACAAAAGCTTATTAACTAGAGGCAACTTAGAAAATACTACCTACCTTTTTGTAATGATTTCTCGCCAAGAGACTGACTCGGTCACAAATTCTCTGAAGTTATCATTTGTTACAATTATGCCACCAGTTTTGTCCGCCAAATGTAGCAGGAACCTACGACAATACAAGAGAGTTTAAAATGGACAAACAAACATCCCTGGCTTCAGCTGTGCTAAAATAAATAAAAGGACATCTTCTACTCAGGAAAATTATCAAAGAATTTAACCAACCTGAACAGTAGAAAAGTTAAGTCAAGTGAAGACCAACCAGAAATGATGAATATTGATGAAACTAGTTTTTATAAACAATTCTTTCATACAATTTAATTTTTTAAAATGATTGCAGCTCTTGTGCTTACATGTGTCTAGAAAGGTTGCATGAGCAGTGAGCAGCACGGAATGTACGGGACAGCAGCACTGCACGAGTCAGGAGACCAGCCAGTGAAATTGCCACTCAGTGTCCCGTTGCTAGGCTACAGATTTGGTTCCACATTAGCTGCTTGGCACACTCAGCCTTGCAGTTTTTTTTATTATTCATACATCCATTTTCTGCTTTGATTTAAGAAGAGATGACAGAACTGTCATTCTGTATTCCGTTCAGCCTGAGTGTAGATTTACGCAGAAGCAAGTTATGAAAGGGTACGCAGAAACAAGGAAGCGTTCTGCTTAACTGCCAGAGATTATGCCTGCTCACACGGTCCTAATGAGAGATTTGTAAGGATAACGCACATTTTATCTCAAATTAGGCTGACTTCATATGTCTGAGGCAATGCAGACAAAGACAGCAACGCAAACTGAATCAAGAAAAGTGTAAACAACTGCCCACAGTTGAATCTCTTAAAAGAGATTCAAAACACAGCATCTAACAGGTGGTACAAGCTTGTACTGCCAGCACTTGGGAGGTTGAGGCAGGAGGATCACAGCAAGTTCAAGACCAGCCTGGGGTACATACTGAGTTCAAGTCCAGCCTAGCCCACACAGCAAGATCCTGTTTCAAGAAACAAACAAACAAACAAAGAAAAATACTCAAAAACACAAAACAAACAAAAGCCCACATTTTACTAGTTTCAGAAGTCTTAGGAAACCTTGGAAAGCAAATATGATTTCGCTCTGACAAGCATTTGATTTATATCTGTAATGGGCACGAGTCGATGACACTCAAGAGTAAGGTGGGTGCTATGAACTAGTTCCCCAAGACTCAGAATCGAGTGGAGACCTCAACTGTGCATTTATGCCTACATCTGAACCACAGTCTGGGGGTGCGGCTGCAGTGTTAAAGACGCGAGTCTGTTTGAGCCCTGGGCCAGCCTGCTTTTCTGGGTGAACAAGGCAGTACCCTGCCCTTATCCCTCAGCTAGCAAGGACGTGGCCTCCTCACCACCCGCCCCACATGCTGCTCTGGCCCTTCACACGCTGCTCCTCCACATCCAACCTGGTCGGGCAACGGTCAGAACCAAAACACCCCTCCCAGTGAGCTCTCCGGTGTGTGGGAGGGGTCTGGACCAAGGGCAAGATGCGCCTGCCAATGAGGGCACACTCCATGTGTGGGCAGGGCGGCCCAGCTGGCTGGCACAGCGCGGCTGGAGGGGTGTCCTGCCCGGCTCGCCCCTCTCTGCTCTCTGGCTGTGCACCCTTCCTCCTCGTGGCTCTCTGTGTGCTGTTCCTGTTAACTAAAAGCGAAATCTCAGCTGTCACTGCAGAGCTGAGAAGGTGGCGAGGCTGGTGGTCTGCCGGCCTCTCGCACGCAGGGCAGGCTGCGTCAGGAGGCCACTCGTGCACACCGTCAGCCAGTACAGACTGAAACTGAGCCAAAATAACCTCTCCTCTTTTAAGTTAGGGATTTTGTCCCAGCGATGAGAAAGTGGGCAGGCGGTGGGTGAGAGGGCCCACGTAGTAAGCCTCTCTGCAGCAGACCGGGGTCACCTTTGACCAGCACAGTTCTTTTCACTGCAACTGATCACGCATTAGCTCGAGTCACAAGCTAATGCCATCTTCAACAGGGCTACGCAGAACTTAGGGAGAGCAGGAACAAGACCTGCCACTTAGTTCCCCAAGATGTTCTCCACTTACTATTACTCATTTTACCTGACAGGAATGTTTTAAGAACTATGTGCCACTGGTTAAGTTGGCAGGTTCTCACTGGGCGTGCCAGCACGTGCCTGTAACCCTGGCTACTTGGGAGGCTGAGGCAGGAGGGTCACAAATTTGAGACCAGCATAGCCAATAGTAAGACGCTCTCTGAATACAGTGGGTTGGGGAAGAGCTCAGTGTGAAGCGCACCACAGGAAAAGCCCCTGAATTACCCACCCGCTGTCCCTTCTCTTCTAGACACACAGTCAGAGAAGGAGGTGGTACAGAGCCGTGTTCCCAGAGCTTACAAGTCTGCCTAACGCTCAGGAAGGTTTTAGAAAAGAAATTCACAACACATGGACTAAATTTTAATGTCTCACTGCTGAGCAATCTACAGTGGAAGAACTGGAGCTTCCCTCTCAGGGGTCAGTTGAGAGCGTTTCCACTGTGAGGAGAAAACTCTCTGGCCCTGGCATCACACACAGAAGAGTCCCCAGCCCAGCAGACTAGGGCAGAGAGGCAATCCCAAAAGCCACTCTTTCCCAGCCTTCCGTTCTTCCTCCTTGTCCTGGGGCTAAAGACACGGTCTTGCCCTGACGTGGCAGGTTCCCGGGCTCAGCCTCCCAGCAGGCAGCACAGCACTGTGCACCAGGACCAGCTGCAAGCCGCTGAGGCTGCAGGTGAAACAAGCCCAGTACAACTTTTATCACACACCAGGAAGGTCACAATCACACACCTATCTCAGACATGTTTTATTAAAGAACAGAAAAACTTCAAGTCAACAGCTTCTTTTGTGATGTTCCTAAGCCCAAAAGCAAAGACGGGTAAACCCAGACCCTAATGATTGGGAACTGTGAAAATCCTCCAGCTTTGACTTCAAGAGCCCTCGAAAGCCTGCACTTCCCAAGGAAGGGCCTCCCCGCCCACCCCAACTTTAGAAGGGAAAACCTTTCGTACCTGTCATCATGAGAAGCAATTCTTTCTCCAAAGACCATCCGGGCAGGAGTTAGAGACAATATTCCAAGCTCCTGGAGCTGGGTTAGGAAGTGCTGTTCTGTTCACAGAATAAGTTGAATACACATATTCAGAAAAAAGCTCTCTGCAGACATGTGCGAATAACGAACGTCCACCTGCATGTCTGCCATGGGAGCTGCAAACCTTTGCTCCACTGACTCAATTTTACTAACTCACTGGGAAGAGGAAAAAAAATCCAGGAAGGCAAACGCCATGTCCAAACTGATTTTCGTCTGGTCTTGTTTTGGGACAGGGTCTCACTATGTAGTCCAGACTGGCCCGAAACTCCCAGTGAGCCACTGCTTCAGCCTCCTGAGTGCAGTGACTGCAGGCATGTGCCACCACACCTGGCTTTACTCTGACAATCTTGTTAGACAAAAAAGGCTCAGCCCAATTGCTTTTTAAAACCTATGCTTAATGAATTCTGCCATCAAGAACTTTTCCAAAGCAATACTACAGACAGTAGAGAACAAAGAGAGGGCGACAAGAGTTGTGGAGAGAGGGCGGGTGCGGGACAGGGGACCCCCAACGCAGTGGGAGGGAAGCCATTGTGCCAGTCCCCAGAGGGGTGTGTACTCCTGGCCCGGAAGCCTGTCATTGTCCCCCTCCAGCTGCCAGCCCGACTCTCCCACTCATTTGTACAGATCTTTACCATTATTAGAGGGCTGGAGGGTCACGGGCACATTTCAGAAGCCCCGTAACGAGCACGAGGAGTTTGTCACCTGCCTGCACTGGCCCTGACACTGGTTTGCAGCCCACAGAGCATGAGCAGCTCACACAGAGATCCAGCTGCAAAAGCAGCCACAGGAGTGAGCCGGCCTGCCTCGCTCTTCAGGTTCAGGCTATAGGACAAAGATGCTCTCCAGAATGAAAGGGCTGGCGATACTCTGGGGACCTTACACAGTCTAAGTGTTTGACAGTACATTCACATCTTTGTGTGTGGCCTGCAGGTCAGCCACAAAGCTCTCTGTGATTAACAGAAATGGCTGATGCTATTAATTAAGCTGTTCAAAAGACCATACATTTGAAGAGGCCAAACTTAACAAGTGAACTTTCAAAAATACTATTACAAAAGAAGAAACCTAGCCTGATAGAAGGTATATCTTAATTTTTAGGAGATTTAAAAAAAATAGTGCTAATAATTCTAAGACAACCTCCCCACAACTATCAACTACCTGGCTTTCCAGCTGGCCAGCCCATCCCCCACCCCCGTGCTGCCCCATTTTTTATACTGTGAACACCTGCTTCAGCTGATGCTACAGAAGCTGGAGCTTTCTTACCATCCCACTGTTAACAGTGCTCACCATGGCACGTGCCTCTGTTCCAGCAGCACATCTTGCAATTATAAGCCAATTATCAAACACCTGATTAGGGGTCTGGAGAAAGCAGCGGGCTCACCTGTGACATTCGGGTCGCGTCTTGTTCTCCACTGAGGGACAAATACAGTGATGTTTCTGTTGCCAAGCTTCCAAAAATACTCAACTGCAATTGCAATTCCACGACAAGAAAAGAATTTTTTCAGGCCATGGCTAGAAAGAAATAAAATGTATTTAAGTTTAAAGGATGTTTAGAGTATAAGTTTCAAAGGAAACCACCAAAAGAGCAAAGACAACCCACAGAATGGGGAAAAAATTTCGCCAGCTACTTATCAGGTAAAGGAGTAATATCTACACTACAAAAAAAAAAAAAAAAAAAAATCAACCTCCCCATATGAAGACCCATTCAACAATGGGCATTGGAAAAGAAGAGACACCTCTCAGATGAAGTATAAACAGCCAATAAATAAATGAAAAAAATGTTCAGTATCACTGGTCATTTAAGAGATACAAATTAAAACAATGCTGAGATTCTATCTCACTCCAGAAATAATGGCTGTCATCAAGAAAGAAACTAAAAATAAATGCTAGGAAGGTTGTAGGGGTGGGGACCTTTTTTCGTTGCTGGTGGGAGTATAAACTGGTACAATCACTATGGAAATCAGTAGAAGTCCCATTTGATCCAGCTATTCTCCTACTAGGTTGCCTGCTGAGAGTTGAAGATGTCATATTACAGTGATGCACGAATACCCACGTTTATACCAGCACAACTCGTAATAGTTAAATCTTGGGAACAGCCTAAACATCCATCAAAAGACCAACAGATAAAGAAAATGTATGTAAACACAACGGAATACTACTCTGCCATAATGAAGGATAAACTTGAGCCATTAGTAGGGAAATGGATGTACCTTGAAACCAATAACATTAAGTGTAACAAAAAAGATGCACAAGCTTAAATGTCCTTTGGCTTTTCTTATATGAGGACCCTGTTATATAAATAAAGTGTAAAATAAAGAACAGAAAGGGCTGGGGATTTAGCTCAGTGATTCTGGTATCTTCCTGGCAAGCACAACATCCTGAGTTCAATCCCTGGTACCAAATACCACAGTGCCAGGCACGGTGGACCATGCCTATAAGTAATCCCAGCACTTGGGACGCAGAAGCAGGAGGACTGCCATGAGTTCAAGGCTAGCCTGGGCTATATAGGGAGTGAAGGGCCAGCCTGAACTACAAAGAAAGATCCTGTCTCAGAAAAATAAGAGGGTCAGGGATTTAGCTCAGTGGTTCTGGCGCCTGTCTTGCAAGAGCAAGGGCCCAGGTTCGATCCTGGAAACCACATAACAATACTGGGTGTGGAGACTCACCCCAGCAACAAATCAGTACCACATACCATGGTGCCGGGTGTGGTGGCTCACACCTATAATCCCAGCACTCGGGAGGCAGAGGCAGGAGGATTGCTGTGATGTGAGTCTGAGGCTGAGCTCAGGGCCAGCCTGAACTACAAAGCGAGAGACTCTGTCTCAAAAAAAAAAGAAAAAGAATAGAAGAACAGAGAGTAAGAAATGGTAAGATAGATCTTTAGCGTATGGGAAGGGAACTGGAAGATGAAGAGAACGGAGATTAACACAAAGAGGGTATTGTAAAGTGCTGTGTACATGTACCAAGTTCCTATAAGAAATATGATCATCATGAATTACAAACACAGATGGAGAGGAAAAGGGTCTTTTAAAAGGGAATGAGAAGCATCATGTGTATGTACCAATTCCCCATGATAAATGTAATCATAATCCAGTATAATATGTACCAATAAAAATAAAAAACATTTTACTACGAAAAGGTAAAATCTACATATAACAAAAACATTTAAAAATAAAATTTCCTTTAATACTTCTCGGCCAGGGATTTAGCTCAGTGGCACTGCACCTGCCTCATAAATGCAAGGTCTTATGTTTGATGACCTGTACCGAACCAAAAAAAAAAAAGAAAGAAAACAATCCTTTAGTATTCCTGCATTTTGTTGGCATGCAGTTGTATGACCTGCTGCCTTGCAAAGCCAAGACAGAACCAACTGGAAGGAGGAACTGTTATCTTTTAATAATCTTAAGGTTTTTCTTATATTTTGTTCAGTAATTTTAATCGAATATCCTGTTTTGGTAGGAGGCAATGAGTTTCATGGCAATACTCGTTTAATGTTGCATTTGTAAGACTTGTTTTGTTTTGGTGATACTGGAACCCAATGCCTTCACATTGAGTTACTTCCCCAGCCCTTCTATTATTTTTTATTTTGGGATAGGATCTAGCTTAAGTCTTTAACTATGCAGGCTGGGATTAAATGTGGAATCTTGCCTCACCTGCTCAGAGTGCTGGAGCTATGAGTAAGTACTACCATATCCACCCTGAAGAGTTCATTCTTTGAGGAAAAACATACTACTTCTAAATTCTATGTGATCCCTGGCTTCTTAAAATCTCATGAATTTTATTAAGAATATGCTGCTAGACTAGAAACTGCACGGTAGCCATGATGGCACCTGTGGCCCCACCAGCTGATGGCGAAGGGAAGGGAAAAAGCCGTGACGCGACTGTCACGGCCAAGGCTGCCACTGCCTCAGCAGGGACAAAGGGCTCTCTCCCCCAGCTGACAGCTTACGGGCAAGGGTGTGAGGGCGAAAGTCAATCAAACTAACTGGCTCAGAGGGCAGGTCATCTGTTGAAGAAACCAGAAAGCAAGGAGCAAAAGGTAACAGAGCACTAGGCTAGAGCAATGCACTCCTGCAGGGGTTGCTGTGGTCTCTGGCCACCACTCAGCTCCGCAGAGACATGCAGACACAGCCACTGTAATGGGACAGCTGTGTGGCTGTCCCATGCTCACAAAACCAGCAAGGAGCCCAGGGTAGAGTTTTATAAGCATCTCCTCAAATAACTCTCTTAAGTATTTCAAAAGAAAAAGAAGAAAGGCACTTTCACAGAGATGGAGCAGGTCCGGACTCCTGTTGGCCAGAGGGCAGGCCCGTCCACTCGGGCCATGGGCGTCACCACCTGTGCCTCACCCTCATCTTCATTTTTGAGAACCAGAGGTACAAACAGCCAAGGGGATGGCAGATTCAGGACAGCTGCTGCAAGCTCCTCTTATAGGGGTCCCCCACCCACTCTCGCAGGGGACCACTCTCTCATTCTTTTTTTTTTATTCAAATCTTTATGGGTACATTACATGTATACATCATAGTCACTTTCAGCATTGAGAATTTGTACCAATATATGATACGACACAATTTGATTCTCATTTTTTCCCATTCCCCTACCCATCCCACAACCCCTCACTTCCTATATGCACAGGCTTTTCCTTTTTTACTACCATCACATTAGTTTTCCACTCTTTACTTACCCCTTATTTCCTTTCAAATATTTTCTATTTCACAGTATCTAATATATATATACTAGAACTCATTTACTCACTCATTCTTAATGAAATGATTCTGCAGTCCTCTGTTTCTCTAAAAGCATCCAAATAAGACACCGGAGTGTAACATGACATCTGTTAGCAGAAAAGGGATGGGCAGAGGGAGTACTTTTTAGCCTTTAAAAAATGTTTATTACTCTAGGTGCTTAATAATTAATGTCACCAGTCCCAACATGATGACTCAAACAGCTGCCGACTCCTGGGAAAACCAGAGGATGCGTGTGTTCAGTCCTTCAAAGACAAAACCCTTGAAAGAAAACCACAAAAAGGCCTGTTAAACGCCATTTATTCAAACAGATGCAAATGTGTACCCACCTGCTCTTTTCCTGACTTCAACGACAGAAACTGGATAGATGGCAGGCATGGTGGTACACACCACTAATCTTAGCCCTTGGGAGGCTGAGGCAAGAGGATGACAATGAGTTTAAGGCCAGCCTGGGCTACAAAGCGAGTTCAGGACCAGCCTGCACTACACAGCAAGACCTTGTCTCAAAAAAGCGAAAACACACACACAAAAACAAACAAAACCAGCTGGCTGGACATAGCATGGCTAGTTCCTTTCCCATGGGTCACTAAGCAAAGAGCACCAGCACTAGGCACGGGAATTCTGCTGCCCTGGGCCCCTCACATCTTACAGGATACCACAGCTCCTCAAACGTCAGCTCCAAACTAATTCCCAAAATACTGTTCTCTCTCAGATAGAGCTTATTTTTGGTACTTGCCCCTCTGCAATCCAACCAGAGGAGCCCACTGACAGCTACAGCAAGACTGACAGCTGCCCTGACCTGAGACAGGGCACATTCACACGCGCAGTGGGCAGTCACATCGCTCTACTCCCAGGGCTGGCTCCAAAGTCAGAATGCATGAGCTCAGGCCTGGGACTGCGGGTGTGGACTCTCAGGGAAGTCTGAACTGCTTGGCCCTGGAGACAAGTTACACCCCTGGCTACTTTCCATGTTACCACAGACACA
>PVIR01001543.1:44476-121008 GCA_004026965.1 Petromus typicus | reverse complement strand
GGATATCCTCATAAGTGAAATAAATAGGGCACAGATAGGTACATATCGCATCTTTTCTCTGGTATGAGAAAATGAAGATGTAAATGAGTCCTAGCATTGTATGTTATATATTGTGAAATAGAAAATGCTCAATGTAAAATAGGGTGAAGGGGGAAAATGTTGAGATTGTAACAAAAAAGTAAGGAAACAAATTTTATGTGTATGAGGGGGTGATAGGGTGGATAGGGCTATGGGAAAAAATGAGAATTAAGTTGTGTCTTATACTGGCACAAATCCCCATTATAGAGTGCAATCATGATGTGTATATTTAATGTACCAATAAAGATTAAAAAACATTAAAAAAACTATGAGACAAGATCAACCTCTACTCCTTTCAGTTCTGGATGATGGATATTTTTATCCAGTGACAGGAAAGTTACTCTTACAGTGTTATGTACAGTCAACATTTCAGTGAGGACTTAGAGGTGCAGAGCCAACACAGTTTGGAGTATATCTACATAGGAGATTTATCTATCTCCCTATTTGCAGTTTCTTTATTTGATCATTTATATTAATATAGATGCACATGTATTTATTTTTATACTTAGGATCCAATCCATCAGTCTTTCAGTGTGTTCTCAGTGTTCTAATTTTGGTCATCAGAAGCACTTTCATTTTGTTCTGTGTCGTTTGACACACCTCCGTGAACACCGATTCTATTACTCCTTTGTCCTCAGTCACTATATTATGTTCATTGTGTATATTGCTTTTGTTGTTCCTATAATCTGCCATTTATCAATGGAACTTTCATTTTTTTTTAACTGGAGTGTAGTATTAGGTAGCAAATTCTGGGTGATAGATGAACTCATTACTCCTAGGATGCTGTTATGCCCACATGACAGAACAAGAATTTGTATGTGCGTATACTAAACCACAGGCATCTGTATTTCCATAGGTATACTTTCAAAACCTAATCATTCTACCCTAATTTGTTACCAGATCAGTCACTCCTGCCTTCTATTGTTTACCTATAATATTCTTTCGAATCTAGGATGACCCTATCTTTACCATTGGCTCACTTAATTGTTTAAATCTAAGCATTTGTTTAATAAATGCAAACTTGATAACCCATACACGTATGGAAAAGAACTGTATTAACCAGGAGGTAGTAGATAATATTTAGTCTTGGAAACTCCAGGTAGTTTCAAAGTTACTGAATCAGCATCTCATTCTCCCATTGCGCCATCCACTTTAGTGAAATTATTTCATATATCTGTAAATTTTTGTCAGGTTGTACACTGCATCCTGGGCTTCCCTAGTTACCTATATGATTTCTTTGAAAATTTGCATATATTAAGGATTACCACAGGCTGTAAAATTCTGTGTGTTTTGACAAATATTAAATGTCTTGTAGTTAGAGTTTAGAATATTTTCACAGAATATTTTCAACACCTTAAAAGTGCTTACTGGTTCCTCCATCCAGGCTTTTCCTTCTTCTCATTTCCTGAAATCTGAGAAATCAGTGATTTCTTTATCTGTATCATTTTGCGTGGACATAATAGAAATCACATGGTAGATAGCTTTTTCAGAGTGGCTTATTTTGCTTCGCAATATCAATTTAAGACTCATCCTTGTCTTCTCATAATGTAGAAGGTCATTTCATTTTCTCTCTGAATAATATTCTTTTGTACAAATGCAGCACAATTTATTACTGGTGCTGCACCAGCAGGACATTTTAGCTGTTTTCAGTTTTTACAATTGTGAGTATACCTATTCTAAATATTTCTATGCCAGTTTTTGTGTGGACATAAAATTTTAAATTAGTTGGCTAAATATCTATGAGTATGATTGATTAATCATACAGTAAACCTGGTTAGTTCAACACTGTTGTTCTGTTTCCATTCCTGCCAGCAAGAAATGAGAATTCCTATTGCCTCAGATTCTCACCAGCAGTTCTTACTGTCATCCTTTGGATTTAAGCCATCTCATAAGTGTATAGAAGTATCTCGTGCATTTTTAAATTGTACATTCCTGAATGACTAATCATCCCCCTCATTCTTATGTACATCTTGTATATCTTTTGTGGTGATGTACCATACAGACTTTAGGCTGTTTAAAAATTATTTTTATTAACTTGTTTGAGCAAATGGAATTTTCTTTGACTTTTATTCATGAGGACGGTCAAACTTTTTGTTTTGCTGTGATGTTTTCAGTACATAATCACTGAATTTCTTATGGGAAGTTGGTACATGTACATCACACATCTTAATTACTTTTGTATCATCCACTTTCCTTCTCCTCTTTTCTCCTCATCCGTCTCCTGCTCCCTCTCTAATAAGAGAGCATTTATCTCCTTATGTCTCTTCATCTATCTTTTGTTCTGTTTTTTATTTATATTTTAGGTTTCTTATATAACAGATACTATGCAGTTCTTCACCTTGAAGATTTCCTTCATTTCACTTGACATTACTGAGGAAAGTGCATCTATTTTCATACGAATGGTCTGTTTAATTTGGATGTCTATTATCAGACATATGGCTTTCATGTCAGTGTCTTATCAGACCTGTGACTTTCCAATATTTCTTCTGTGGCTTACATTTCATTATCCCATTAATAGTACGTGTTATAGGTATTTCTTAAACTTTTTTGTATTTTCCTCCATATACTTTGTTTTATTTATACCTAGATATGCCCTCTGTTTCATGCTTTTATAAATTATATATTTCAGTTTGAGTTTTTCAATTCTGTTATGTAGGGAACTAACTGACCTTTGTACATTTACTATAATGTCCATCTATACTTGCTCATTATTTGTAAGATTGTTGTTGCTGATTCTTTGAGGTTCACTACATAGATATATGATATT
This sequence comes from Petromus typicus, assembly GCA_004026965.1. Lineage (NCBI taxonomy): Eukaryota > Metazoa > Chordata > Mammalia > Rodentia > Petromuridae > Petromus > Petromus typicus. Next base: position 118,163 of record PVIR01001543.1, on the reverse strand, counting down.
CAAAAAAAGATAGTGTAGGTTCATTCCTTTCAATAGCTTTCCTCCTTTTATGCTTGTACTACTATTACTTCAGTGTGTTGTTGAATAGAACTGATAAACCCATCTTGCCTATCATAGGAGGAAATCATCCGGTGTTTTCCTCATATGTGCTTTGCTAACCATAGGATTTTGTATATATTCTTAAAGGTGAGGAAGCTTGCTTTTGTAACTGGTTTTCTGAAATTTTCTCATCAGTGGACAGTAAATGTTGGCAGATTATTTTTCTGCTTCAATTACAATGATCATGTGATTTTTAACTTCCAAATATCTGGGGGGAGATTTTCCAGCTACCTTTCTGTTAACTAAAAATAAGGGAGTGTATAACTCATATTCTTTTATATCTATTAAGATGAATTTTGTGGCTTAGAATTGTTCTACCTTACTGAATGTTGCATGTCAGTTTGAGAAGAATATAGTTTCTGTTACTGTTAGAAGAAATATTCCATAAGTTTAAATTAAATCAAATTGATAGATAGTGCTATTCAGGTAGTGTAAGTTTATTGATTATGTGATTACTCCATATATCAGTTGCTAATGGATTGCTATTGAATTTCTAAAAATTATAGTTGGAGTTGTCAATTTTTTTCTGTTAATTTTGTTTTTTCTTCATTTATTCTGATATTCTGTTATTAAGTGAAGCCACATTTATGATTGTTTTGTATTAAGGGGAAAATGCTCTTTGTTTTTATGTAATGCTCATTTTAATACTGAAAAATTTTTGATTTTAGAGTCTACTGTATCTGAAATTACTTAAAATTCTGTGTTACTAAGTTTTATTTCCATTTTTCCTTAATTATGAATTTATTAATTTTTCTATTTATGGTAGGGATGTTTTTATCCAGTCTAGAGTTGGATATCTCTTTTTGAAAAATCTAATCTCTGTCTTTGAATTTGTACATTCAGAGAATTTACATTTCCAGTCTGTGTTGTTGTATTTAGATGAATATATGTATAGCTGTTTTGTATCTTATTATGTTTTCAAAAGGTTAGCTATTTCCTTGAACACTCTGCTTTCAATCTCTTGGTTTCAACTGAACATTCTATGTAATTCTATTGTATATTGTTCTTTTGACATGCCATTGACTCTTGCTTTATTAAAAAATAATGATTACCTTAAAGTTTATAAATACATTTTAAACATTTATATGACATTATTTTTCTTCTGACTGAAGAAAAAACTTTAAAGTTTCTTGTAAAGCTGGTCTCTTGCAATGAATTTCTGAGTTGTGTGTGTGTGTCTTGTCTGTTCTTTTCCTTTTATAGTATACTTTGAATTAAAATAGATTTATAGCTGGATTTTTTTCCTTATCTTTCTATATTTGTTTCATTTTCTTGAAGCTGATATGATTTTTGATGAAAAGGTTTCTGTAATTCTTACTCATATTCTTTTTTTGGATAAGTTACTCTCTCTGACTTATTTTAACATTAGCTTTTGGTGTGTAGTTCTGTACATTTCCTAGGCCTAGATGAAGGTTCTTTGAGGGGAGGGCTGTCATCTTCTCTGATGTTTTCTGGGCTCTATGAGTTAGATATCCTTAATTCTGAAGACATTTTTGCCATTATTCATTATGATTTAATATTTCTTCCCCTCATCCTCTTTTTCTTTCCCTTCAAATATTTTAAGTGTGTCTATCTTGCAACTTTTGACATTGTCATGTACTTTTTCTGTCATGTTCTTTATTATTTTATCAACATTTCAATTTAGAATATTCCTATTAAATTTTCAAAGTTACAATTCTTGTTTGGCTTTACTGATACTGCCACACATAGCCAAGTTAAACCTAGTACCTCATTTTTTTTTTTCTTGAAGCAGGGTCTTCCTACATAGTTCAGATGGGCCTCAAACTCATTATGTAGCCCAGGCTAGCCACTGACTCACCATGTTTCTCCTGCCTCTGTCTCCCCAGTGCTGGAATTACAGAAGTGTACCCAGCCCAAAGATATCTTTGATGTTCATTATAGTGTTGTTGATTTTTAACATTTTTTTTGATTCCTCATCAGAATTTCCATTGCTTTCATTTATATTGTCTATCTTTTCTTGCTATATGTGTACTTCCACCTCTGGAAGAAGCTGCATGCATAGCTCTGCCTCTAGAACTAGTAGCATATTAATCATAGCTCTTTACATTCCTTGTCTGATAATTGAAATGTCTATATCATATCTGAGTCTTGTTCTTATGTTTACTTTGGCTTTTCAGACTGTAGATTTTACTGGGCCTTATTAAATATTTCTTAAAAATTGGACATGGTTGTGTAATAAGAAACAAAGAACACCGGCCTCTAGTGTAAGGATCATGCTAATCTAGCTAGGAGTTGATGTTTATTTTATGTTTGCTGTAGCTGTGGAGGTTGCTAGCTACAGTTCTAGAACCCTTTCTTTGTTTCTCTTCTTGACTTTAAACTTCGCTAAGTACTTCTCAGATTGTATCTTATCACCCCTTCTGCTATATTCTACTATTGGTGCAATCATGAGGTTTGGTGAAGGACAATCTTATTTCATCTCTCAGTTACCGTTTAGTGTTTTAATGATTGTTTGTTCTTGCCTATGACCTTCACAAGTGTTCCTTTTTTAAAAAAATAACCCTCTTGGGCCGGGGAGTTAGCTCAGTGGTTCCGGCGCCTGTCTTGCAAGCGCAAGGACCCGGGTTTGATCCCCGGTAACCACATACCATACTGGGTGTGGAGACTCACGCCCAGCAGCAACCAGTACCACATACCACAGTGCTGGGCATGGTGGCTCATGCCTGTAATCCCAGCACTCGGGAGGCAGAGGCAGGAGGATTGCTGTGATGTGAGTTTGAGGCTGAGCTCAGGGCCAGCCTGAACCACAAAAGCAAAACCTTGTCTGAAAAAAACCTAAAAAAAATAATAACCCTCTTAACCCCGTTTAGATAATACAGTAACATTCTATGAGGCTGAATGGAGACCAGTAACCTTTTCCCAAGTTTTAGGACAAGGCTATGATAAATACTTTACCTCTATAGAATTACAGAGAATATTTTGGGCATATTCACAATGGTTATTTTTACTTTCTCCTGGCCAGAGCCATTTACCATAAGAACTTGATGAGGTTTCTGGAGTTTAAATCCATGATAATGTGGACCCCCCCATTAATACTATCTCACTATCAGCCTCTAGCAATTCTTCAGTTGCCATTTAAATATTTATACCTATTTGCAGCTTCATCAGTTTCTGTTTCACATTAGCAGACTTTTACTTGACTCAGTGAGCTTTGCCTTTTTCCACAGATTTCAGAGACTTGGTTTCTCTGAAAATTCTGTTTATAAATCTCCCCAAATACAGTTATTATTATTCAGTTTTTGTAACCTTTTCTCACTGTAAGGGTATGCATGTTGACTTCCAAGCTGTTTACATGTGGAAGCTGAATAATGAAATCTGTTATAGCCTTTTGAGGAGTTTTTCTTTGTCAGATTAAATGCCAGTTCTTTCAAATATATTCTATTATTCATGATTCTCCATTCCTTTAAAATATGGGGAGAACAACTCAGAATGTAATCACTCTCTTAATTTGTGATGAACTGAACTGACATAAAATATTGTAGGTGTACTCTACATAATACATAAAATAATCATCATTAACCTATTTCGAGGTAGCTGTTGTCATTTTGTCTTTTCTGTTTTTCAGAGTGTTAACCACAGTGGTGATACATCATGGACATTTAGAGCATCTTGTTAAGAAACATGCATAAAGAAATCATGAACTTTTCATCAGTTTTATTATTGTGTGTATGGTAGATTAGGTAATCCTAATAGGCTGTGAGAAAATTAAAAACTTGTCAGCAATGTGCAAAACAACTTACATCATATCAACTCTCTAGTCTAAAACAAGTCTTCTGTAAAATAAAAATAAATGAATATAAAAATCACATTGCACTCTGTGGGATTTTTGAAAGACAACATTTACTTTCTTTTACTAATAGATTAACTTGTAAATACTGAGGGAAAAAAACCCTGAAGTACAGTTCATTTCAATCTCATCTGACTGGCCAGAAATCTGAAGTTCTGTAAAACTTCTGCTATTTAGTGTCAGTGAGCTGGCAGGTGATTAAGCTACTTCATGGGTTATGTTCTCTTCCTAGCACTGTTAAGGAACTTACATACCTCTGTTAGGCAGTCTCCATATTTTGGAATAATCTATTTACACTTCTGATTGAAATGCCTTGGAATAAATGTCCATAGTTTTCACAAAATTGATTCTCTTTGATCCTGACATGCATCTCATTCAGAAAAAGTTTCCCAGAAGTGTAAGCTAAGCTGGGTTTTCTAAAATCCAGACAGAGTGAGCCTCTCCATGTTCCCTGGAGCCTGGGTGTTCTCACAGCAGGAAAGAACATTGTTTGAGCCAATGTAGCCCTTAATTAAATGATGCAGCAACATATGGGAATTAGCAAAGAGATTAAGAGACTAATAGAGCAGAACACAGTAATGTTGATTTAAATGGAGATGAGCTGCATGTTGGAAAACTGAAAAAAAAAAAGAACAAAAGGAAAGAAAAGTGGGAAATTAACCAATGATAAAGTGTTAAATTATATAAAAAAAAGACAAATATTGAGTGGCAAATAGATCATTCAAAGTCATGTAGCCCTTATCTAATCCAAATTAAATATTCCACTTTCTGGGCACTTTCAAGAGAAAGTCACTCAGGATTTTTGAAAAGCTTAAGTGAATGGAAAGATACAACACTATGAGGGAGCTTATTTCATTGTGTTATTCTTTCCTCAGTCACTCAAGTACTTATTGAAGTTTACCATATGTTCTTGCTGTTTTAAGCATAGTTTATTGGACTAAGACAGATCTGATTTCTGACCCCTTGAGAAACATGATATTGGCTATGAGAAATAAGTTCTTTCATTAAGCCGTGATGTGTATTCTTACCTCATTCTGATAGTTTTCTTTTAAATCCCATATATTACATTTTTTTAACCTGCAGTGGTTTTTTTCTGAAATAATTGAAGAGAGCTGTTGTGTTCTAGAATATCTCTCAACTTCTTGACTGAACATTCCCATTTTCCTATATGTCAAGTTATATTTTATTTGGATTTGTACCAACATCATTGACTTCTTGGATAACATCAGGAGTGAACGAGAAAGTAATAGTTCTATTTGCATTTGTACCATCTGCCAGACCACAGATTTCCCTATACATCTAGAATCTGAGACTTAGGTATACAGAGACTTTCTCTATGTTCAATACTGTAATCAGGTTCCTCCTGTAGCATCAGTAGCATGATATGCAGTTACAATATACATGCAATATGGAAGGGTCCATTCTTTACATCTATATTACAATATGGTGTTAGGATATTTGTCTAGTGTAGGACCTAAGACTAGTACTCTTTCAGTGTAAGTTTACAGAACTTATACACCACTACGTATAAGCAAAACATTACAACTCTATTACCATCACTGCTAGTAATCATAATGACCTGTTATTTATTGTACCCTAAAGATAGGAAGTGATATAGATGTATGCAGGTGTTAATGGTCTTTTCAGAGCTCTCTTTGCAGTTGATAAGTCCATAGTTTTTCTAGCCATTTATTGTCTTCTTTCCTGAAAAACCTACTTTCACTGAACATGAAGGGGGAGAAGGTGTAGGATTGCTATATGCATCTGCTGTAAATCACTGTTTTAGTTTGAGTAAGTACTTGAACAGACGCACTTGTGAAAAAATGTCGGAGCCTAACTTTAGTCATTTTTAAATTATTTTTTTTTCTAAAGGATGACACATGTCATGGGACATACAAGTTCTTTGGATGTAACATGGTAGATAAAGCAAGAATAAAAGTTACATTTTATAATGTTTAGAGAGAAAGACAAAACAGGAAGCTCCTTAATCGAACCAGACTTTGTGAGAGGAAAAACAAGAAATCAGCACCCGAATCCTGGAGAGATTGACAGAGGCTGGGAGACAGAGAGCATTGGTGCAGATGATAAGATTAAAGGAACAGCCACACAGTTTTAAATTAGATTAATACAAAAGGATCTCTATTATTTTGCATGGGACACAAAAGGCTGGAATGTTCACTGTGTCAGAGGTTTCACGTAATTTTCTGGGTGTTTGAAATATCTTGGTGATGACAGAAATATACTGAAAAATTGCTAATCATTTTTGAACATGTTCTGTGCCAAGAACAACTGTAAAATATTTTGGTACATATCTTTATAATTTTTAAAAAAACCCCACACGGAATTGATTTCATTATTTTGGTAGTTTGGTTAACCTTGGATGAAAGGTTCACATATGTTTTAGAGTAAATACAATACGGAGCCAAATTTCTGTCACCTGACAGAAACAGCTGACAGTCTGATTTCACATGAATTACGTAAGGAATGGTTTACAGTTGTGTTTTTCAGAATCGTCATTTTTTCCAAGGAAAAAGCTAAAGTAACAAAGTGACTGACAGAATGGACATTTTAGGCAAGTCAGGGGCAAAGGGATGCCATATTTAGAAAATTACAGGGTGCCTGCTGTTCTCAATGTGTGAGGAAGAAGGAACAGCAGAACATGTTGGAGAGAACACAGTCACCCTACCACAGCATCCCTTTTATGCTTTGCTAACAAAGACAACCACACTCAGAGGCACTGTAATTTTCAAACAAAAATGTTGGTATTTGCCCTGCACTACATTCCTTATCCTTAGGGTTCTCTTGTATAGTAGGAGGTTAAAGGAATGAAGAATAAAAGAGCAACTTCAAAAAGGAATTATTACAATTCGCAATATCTAACCACAGTCCATTTGCTGTATATGATTTTATATGTTCCATAGAAGTGTTCACTTTTTAGAGCATTTGAAACAAATGAGACATTTATTAGTATAACCTTTATTCTGGAGATGATTTAAGCCATTTCAAAGTAACTACAAGAGGAATGGAGTTTCTTTTACACTTGAGTCTTCCCTTTGTCCCCAACAGCTCACAAAATGCTTCAGTAACTTTAATGTTCTGTACATCTTCTGAAATACCTACATAAATAATCTATTGTTCTAAAGGTCACAAAGGTAGAGGATCACTTTGAAATGTCAGAGGAAAAAATGAATTGGTAATGTGGTGCCATAAGTTTGGATATGTCCATTACTCCTTATCTTTAGCTATAAGTGGGGGCTGGAGGTTATAAAGAGTTGACCTGTGCATGAAAGTCTTTTGGGTACTGCCAGAGAGAGAATTATGGGGGCTCGAACATAGCCAACTTTCCCAACCCCACTCAACACAAAAACTATCCAGTGCCTAGCAGACACGGCATTTTTGCTAGCCTTCCTTACCTTGGATCAAAAAGAATAGAACTTCATTAAAATGCTGAGCCTCAAAAGCAGAGTTCAGCTTGCAACTTTCAAATGTTCTGTGAATTTGAAGGCAATGGAAGATTGATAAATTCCCCTTCATTTTAACTGCTGGTCAGAGCTATCATCTTTCTTGATAGATATCACAGTCTGAAGAAGAAATTTCTAAGATGGTAAAATGTTACTATAAGTTTGAACATCCCAAATTGTTTTTGCGTAGTGCCTGATTAACTCTCGAAATTAATGTAGACACTTGGAGTTGTGGACAGATCATAGAAATTTAAATATCAGAAGTGGACTGCAAGCTTTTTATGCCATAAAAGGGTTTGGGTAGGAATGAAGTAAATAATAAAGGATTCAGAAATGAGATTGGAACCACAATCTTTTCTTAGATATTCTGTGTTCTTCCCAAGATTACAGGAATGCAAACTCTTGCACTTTATTTATTAACTACTACCCCATGGAGACTGGAGACCAGAAGGCTAAATTGCCCTCAATTACAGCTTATAGCGGTAAATAAATAAATTTTTTAGCAATGAAGGACTCCCTGTAGCACCATCTGTCAGAATTGAGCAATGTCCAGCTAGAGAATTGTAAGGACAAGGTTTATTGCTATCATAGAAAACTCCATCTAGATCCAGTCTGAGTTAATTTGCAGCTTGTTTCTCAAGCAGGTACTCATCCTTTTGACTAGGACTTCGATCAAGATATTTTGTCTGTCACTGTCTGTAATGCACACACATTTTTCTGGGTATTAGAAGATAATCAAGAGTGATTACAGCATATGTAAACATTTTTCTTGGTTTGCTTTCAATATTGCCATAGAACACAGCTTAGACAGCAAATCATAATGATAGACATGCTACACTGATTTAATGAAAATTAGCAAGTTTTAAGTTGGAATGGAAAGTGCTGAGAGCACCTACTTTGTGTCACAGTGTGTCAACTCCTTTTCAGGGATGAAGCAGCTAAGACTTAATAACTCAGAGGAAGAAAGGAGGTTGGATGACCTCTCCAATGTAATACACAGCTAGTATAGCGATCCAAGGTGTCACGTGAGTAGTATGCCTTAGGCCCACTCTGGAACTCACCATCACCTGACCAGTGAATGGAGAGTTTTAACATAGTGAAAAAAGAATCCACATTTGGAAGTGGGGATATAGCCCAGGAGCAGAATGCATGCTTAGAATGAGATCCTGGGTTATATCCACAGTACTAACGATAGATATCTATTTGACAGATAGAGAGATGGATACGTAGATAGCCAGGGTTTTTTTGTTTTCAAATTTGATTTTATTGGTACATTTTTATTTTTGAGACAGGGTCTTGCTTTGTAGTTTAGACTGGCCCTGAACTCACTATATAGTCCAGGCTAGCCTCGGACTCATAGCAATCCTCCTGCCTCTTCCTCCTGAGTGCAAAGATCACAGGCTGCTGGTATATTTTATACATCTGTCAGGTACAGATTGTCATTTTTATAATGCAGATCAAGGACTGCCTGAATATGTAGTTCACATATTGGAGTTTTGCCTGACTAATTATAAAATATGATAGAAGAAAAATCTGCACTAGAAAAGTAATCTGTAAGTCACTATTTTTTTAATCAGCCAGTGTGTGCTAATGTCTCCTTGTCTTAATGTATTTCCAAGAACTTCTGAACTACGAGAATGCCATCCAGTAATCAAGACAAACATAGCCTGGCTATTCTGTTCCATCTTATGCCTCCCCAGTCTTCCTCTCACTTGGTCCTCATTAACCCTCCGCAGACTTGCTGCTGCCTCTGGAACATGCACACCTCTTGCCTTGTCATCATTGCCTCTTTGGATGCACCTCTCCTAGAAAATCTCTCTGACTCACATTTTCATGTCCCCTGGGTTTATACTTAAAATAGCACTAATCAGTGTGTAGTTTCTTTTTTCTCCTCTTGTCAGTCTTTGTTTCCTTTACTATTTCTAGATGAACCACTGCCTTCAAGGACAAAAACTATGAAATATCTAACAGATACAGATTTTTAAAAAATTTAATCAAAAGTGGCATTTTGTATTGACGCATTTGTTTTTACCATATCTTGTGTGCCTCACTCTCTACACTCAAGCTTGGTGAAGGAAACAGCATTGAATATATTGCTAACTTTTGTATTTTTGGCATATGGAGAGTTTCTAATAGAGCAGAAATTATATAAATTTTTGTTAAATTAGTGAATGGGCTGCTGTTACCGCTCAAAAATCTCTCTATACGCCAAGCTGCTATTCTGCAAGAAGCCTGGAAATCTTTAGACTGTTGTAGATTCCCTAAGGCTGTTTATTTTTTTTTTAAATTTTTCATTGTCATGGCAATAAAGCAGAGACAAAACAGTAAACCAGGGATAAAGAAATAGTAGGAAAAATAACTCCACTGAATGGTTGCTATAGGACACTTATTGCACTAGAATCTAAATTATATAATTCAGGCTTTGCAAACACCTTGTGATAAAGGTGTTACTAGCTATATTTTGCTGAGGATAAATCTCAAACTCCAGGAAGTCACATAACTTGTACAAGGTCACCCACTGGCAAATGATGTGGGTTTAATTCAAAACTATTTGCCCTTATGCCCTCTTCTATTTGTAGTACTGATAGTCTGAATAGAAGTGATAACAAAAAATAAGTGAGATTGCACTTTATTATTGCAAAATGATTTTGAATTGAGGTCATTGGTTTATTTTCCCAATCCTATGTGCTACACAAACTGAAAGAATAAAAAATAAAAATATGAGCATTAAGAAAAAGATGTACCATATATGTGATGAAAATATCACCAGTGTGGTTATGATGATTGTATTTTGATCACAAAGACTTTGTGCCTGAAACTCTTTATTTTGTATCATGCCCAACAAGCCAGCTAATCAAAGAGCCAGGTTGTGAAGATCCAGGTTTTTAAGATTTACTGTTATCCACTGTTTTTTCACAGAACATTCCAAATCCTGTTTCTTAACTTCTTTTTATTAACAGACCTGATCATGGTTTTATTATTTACTACTTTTTTTGAAGGAAAACTATATAAAAATTTTATACAGATAAAAAAGCCCTGGGCCATGAAGATTTCTTTATATACAGAAAACAGACAGTCCTTCATATACTTCTTAACTGCTCTTACTTCTTCCTCTGAAATGTATCTGTTCATTTCACATGCCCATTTTTGAATTGGATCTTTAAATTTGGGTGGGCTGATTTTTTAAAGCTCTTTATATATTCTTGATAGTAGCCCTTTTTCTGAAAAATAGCTGGTAAGGTTTCTTTCTCATATTGTTGCCTGACTTTTCACTCTGTTGGTGGTTTCTTTTGCTGTGTAGAAGCTTTTTAATAGAATGAGATCCCATTTTTTGATTTCTTCTGCCAATTCTCATGCAATAGAGGTTTCATTCAGGAAGTCTTTCCCTAAGCCAGTGTCTTCAAGAGTTTTACCTAACTTGTTCTGCAACAGGTTTAGTGTGTCTGTTTTAAAACTTAGGCATCTAATCAACTCTGATTTTAGCTTGGTACATAGTGATAGAGATAGGTCTAACTTTAGTCTTTGGCAAGTTAAAGCCCAGTTTTTTCCAGCACCATTTGTTAAAGAGGCTCTTTTCTCTATTGAGGATTTTTGACTCCTTTGTCAAAGATGAGCTGACTTAGTGTATCTGGAATTTTTTCTGAATCTTCTAATCTACTCTACTGATCCTTAGGTCTGTTACTTTGCCAGTACCATGCATTTTTTATCACAGTGGCTTTGTAGTATAGTTTCAAGTTGGGGATCATAATACCCCCTCACCATGTCCTTGCTGCTTAGAATTACTTTCACTATTCTAAGCCTTTTGTGGCTCCAGATGAATGTTTAGATTTTTTTCTCTAGAGCTGTGAAGTATGCTGTTGGGATTTCAATTGGAATTGCGCTGAATCTATATAGTAGTTGTGGGAGTATAACCATTTTTATGGTATTGGTTCTTCCTATCTAGTAGCAAGGTATGTCTTTCCATTTTTTGATATCCTCTTTTATCACCTTTTTCAGCCCACCCAAATTTAAAGACCTGATTAAAAAATGGGCATGTGAAATGAACAGATAAATTTCAGAGGAAGAAGTAAAAGCAGCTAAGAAATACATGAAGAAATGTTCAACATGATTGGTTGTTCAAGAGCTGCAGATGAAATCAACACTGAGATTTCATCTCACTCCATAAAGAATAACTGCAGTTTCAGAATTAGCCACACAACAAATGTTGGTGAGGCTGCAGAGAAAAAGGAACACTTCTCCACTGTTGGTGGGAGTATAAACTCATACAACCCCTGTGGAAATCAGTGTGGTGATTCCTGAAAAAACTAGGACTGGAGGTCCCATTTGACCCAGCCATAGCTCTGTTAGGTATATACACAAAAAAATTAAAAGATTCATATCACAGTGACATATGTGCACCCATGTTTATAGTAGCTCAGCTTGTGATTGCTAAATCTTGGAAACAACCAAAATGTCCATCATTAGCAGACTGGATAAAGAAGATGTGGTTCTTTTATAGAAGGGAGTATTATTCTGCCTTTAAAAATGATAAGATTGAGTCATTTGTACTCAAATGGATGTATCTTGAGGACATCCTCGTAAGTGAAATAAATATGTCACAGATGTGTAAATATTGTATCTTTTCTCTGGTATGAGAAAATCAAGATGGAAATGAGTTCTAGTATATATAGTTGATATTATGAAATAGAAAATATTTAATTTTAGTATATGTGCTGCCGAAGCGAGCACTAGAAAATATTTAAAAGAAAAGAGTGTAGGGGTAAATCACGAGGGGAAAAAGAATGAGATAGTCATAAAAAAAGGAGACAAAGCTTATGTATATGGGGGTGGGAGTTGCAGGTTGGGTGGGGGAAGGGTAAAATATGAGAAGTCGTGTCATACTCTAGTAGAAACTCTCAATGCAGTGAGATGTGTGTTCATAATGTACCAATAAAGACTAGAATGTTTTTTAAAAAGAAATAATATTTATAAAAAAGTCACACCAGAAAAATAAAACTACAACTTTGGCTTTCCTTACATTACAGATAAGTTGCTAAGTTCTTTCTACTTTTTGATTTTGTTGACTTCATGTTTGAAAATCTTCTTACTCTTAAATGATACATGAATTATTTATCTATTAGTTCAAAAATTTTTTATTGTGATGCCTATTACATTCCATGGTCAGAACTAACTGAAAAAAATGTTCAGATTCTCTACATTTAGTGATCATGAAATATGGTCTGATAAAGAAGTTTAAGCAAATAAGTAAACAGTTCTCTATTTTTACATACAGTGAAGGCCTCACGGTGTAAAGTCAGAAAATAATAGGTGAACAGTACATCTTAAGTAGGGTGGAGAGATAACTAAGTTTTGAATAGGCACAAATTACACTGAAGATTGAAGGAAGAGCCAGGTGTGTGCATACCACAAGGAGGATCTTTTCAGAGTGAGGGAGCAGTAAATGCAGATCCTAATACTACCTAGCACAGTGCCCATGAAGATCTGGATGCAAGTGGCATAGCTGAAATACAGTGAGAGTCTTGGGCTGTTTCTGTTGCTATAATAAAGTATTAGAGACTGAGTAACTTATATAGAACAGAAGTTTATGTTATTTCTGGAGACTGGAAAGGCAAAGAGCACAGCACTTGAATCTTGTGAAAACTTTTTACGTTAAAGCATGGCTGAAACTGTTGTATGCTGATACAGAGCAAGAATTTCAGAGCTCACTTTGAATACAAAGCCATTCTCTTGATAACCGAATAATCCATTCATGAAGTCAGACATTTCACGACCCAAGCACTCTTACAATTCCCTCCTATCATAACTGCTATGGTGGCAAACAGATTTCAACATGAGCTTTGGAGGGGACAAATGGTGTTCCAAGTGTAGAAGTAGGTAAATGGGAGAAGAGAATATGTAAATATCTGAGAAGTCTGCACTGTTAGATTACACAGTTGCATAAGAGATTTAAGTGTTGTTTTGAAATAGAATTAGATTCTTAGTGCTGCCCTGTATGGGTTTCTAGCAGTAGCATAAAAGAATATGAATTATATGTTTATATGTTTACCATACCTCCTTAACACAGAACTGCTTTATGGAGAGCAAGAAAGGAAACAATGAAACAATTAACTGGCCATCAATATGGTAGAGAAAAAAAATATGACAATTGTACTCTACAGTTTAAATTCTTAGGCTGATGGTTTCACTGTGCCAGTATTTCTTGAGGGATTGTTTTTTTTTCTAGTTCAGGTCATGCAGGTTATTTTCTCCTCTGGAACATGATTAAATTTGTGAATTACATACAAGGAGAGATACAATGTCTTTTTCTACAGTGTTAGTTAGAAAGTATAAAAGAAAAAATATAGGTGAATTATCAACATTTCTAAAATAACAATAATACAAAAATAATTTGAGCAGTTTGGGAAAGTGCAAACTTTCTTCCCATCTTAGTCTTATTTCTTTTTGCTAACTCATTTGCAATGTATTTATGCAGTATCAACCATGCTATTGGCTGTTCCAGAAAAGTAAACAGATGTTGAATAGCCAAGTATTTCCATAGTACTTTCAATAGAGCAAATGGAAATATTTGTGTTAGTGGTTTAATCTCTGATTAACAGATACAGTGCAATGGAGACAATAATACTGACTTATTTTAAGGAGTTTTATTACACATTTGTGATCCTATCCTTCAGTTAAAAAAAATAGCTAGCTCCCAAAGTCCAAGCCATAACATTTGAGGTCATAGGCACAAACATGACTCAGGAAAGCAAAAATTAAAATTTAACCTATTCACCACCACCTAGTTTTCTCTTTTAAAAAAAGAATAAAACAATTCAAAATGTTTCGGTTTTCTAAATTTTCATCATAATGAAATAATTTATTGCTTTAAGTACTTTAAAAGTTGCAATCCTAACCAACAGCTTTTAAGCATATTATTTCTATCACTAGGTCTCCCACTTTGAAGCAAATGTAAGTCAAAACTGAGTTTTATTTCTCAGTCAGTCATGCCAGTATCTCAAATGATGGGTCCTTCAGTTTCCTTCTTTAGATACACACATGTGGTTTGGACAGTAGTGTCTAGTGGTGCTTGGCCCAGGATAGAACAATAGGAGAGAGAGGTACAAAGATCATGAGGAAAGAAAACTAATAAAATTGTCATTATCAGCACAAATAGTATTGTGGACAATTGAAAGGCAGGTGAAATGTGCTAGGAAACTTTGGGAAACGTTGAAGAACTTCAGTCATTCTATCCAAAGGAAAAGAAGCTAGTGTATCAATATGTGCCTTCCCATCAATCCTTGATGGAGGGGTGCCCCTGAGGAGCATTACATGTCTAGTCTTCTTTTCCTGCCATGTATACAGCAAGCACTGGCTCTTCTGATCAGACATGGTGGGAAAGAGATGCATTTACTCGAGAACCAAGTGATGTGTATGTAAATGTAAAAGGTATCCACCAAAATGTTGACCATCCTTACTTGGTAATGGGATAATGGATTGCTAGTATGTGTATTCTTTGTTGATTCATATTTGCTAAGTGTTTTATAATAAGGATGTTATAGCTTGTATCTAGGTGTTCCCTCAATGCATCATGTGGTAATAGGTGGGCCTCTTTATAAGTGGCTGGATCTAGGGTGTGTGATGCTGGGATTAAGGCAATGATTCTGGGGTTCAGGCTGCCCCAATTTGGGTGTGAGTGCTGCCTGCCCTAAGAGAAGGCAGTCTTGTTGGAAGATAGGCAACATGGAGAGGTTTGCTCCTGTCACTTGCTGCTGCTTGCTGCTTGTTCCTACTTCTTTGCTATTTTGTTGGTTTCTTGCCTTCTTCCTGCCACACCATGAATTGTTTCTCCTCTGTGATGTTCCTGTGCCAGGCCACCCTGTCTTGGAGGCAGCCGACTGTGGACTAAAACCTCTACAAACTCTAAGCTAAAATAATATTTCCACCTTTAACTTTAGGTGTCAGCTCTCAAAATTTGAGCCTCATTTTCTTAGTAGCAGCACATTTATATGCTTTTGTATAAAGCATTTTACATGCTTTCTCACTGAAATTTTCCTGTTACTTTAATATATTGACCTTTTCTTATGAAGTACATGTAAGTGTTGAGTATGCGTTTTTATTACAGTATTATTTTGTAAGTTCCCCAGTTTATTTCAGAAAGCACATTAGTAGTCTGAGACTTTTTTCCATTGTTGGATGACAGCTCAGCTGGACTTTGCCCTTCAAAGTGGTCATTGTTGGAAGGCAAAGTCCTATGGAGGAGCAAATGGATTTCTATCCTTTTGGAAGATTTTTCTGTGTAAATGCGACCATTTTCTCTTTGGGGCAATGGAATTATTGCCAACTTCAATATAAAGGTGTACATTGAAAATAATTTTAATATAATGAAAAGAGATAAAAAGGCTTTTATTATTGTGCATTGTGTTATAACCAGATCCAAGATTAAAGGTCTTAGCTTAATTTCCGTATAAAAATCATAGTAATGTATGACTTCATTCTTTAATTATTGTTCAAACGTACCCTAGTTAAGAAATGAGAAATTATAAGAGAGAAATGGATAATTCCAGTTGGATTGTAGCATGGTGGACATGCATCACAACATGGGAAAATCAAAAGAGAAAAAATTGAAGCTATTTCTTTTTCACTTAATTTTAAATAGGGGATATTATTTTATTAATCCAAAAGTTCTGTTCTCATAATTCATATTGTCATCTATCTATCTGCCTATCTGACATAGAAATGCTTAAAATCAGTGAATTTAGAATCTAATTTAAGAAGTTAAGAAAAGAAGATCTAATTAAAACCAAAAAAGTTGTAGAACTACTTTTAAAGAACAGAATCCAGGTAATACAAAGAGCAATAATTGACAAAACCAAATTAGCTCTTTGAAAATTCTAATTAAAATTTTGAATCCATATCTAATCTAAACCAGAGAGATAACAAAGGTGTGAGAGGACTACATCTGCATATGTGTGTGTGTATATGTAAGTGTTGAGTATGCATCTTTATTTCAGTATTATTTTTTAAGTTCCCTAGTTTATATCAGAAAGCACATAAAGGAGCTCATATAGTGGATTCTTTTTAAACTCCTCTGATTATGCCCTAAATCTCCATAAAAGTAGGGCACTGTAGTGAGCACTGTGTAGATATCATTACCAAATCTTTACACTTAACCATGTAGAGAAGTCCATTCTGAACCTGTGCTTCTCATAGGGGACAGACTTGCTGTGGACATTGAACTTTTACACTATAGTATTTAAAATATCCCCTGAAAGAAACTACAAACATGAATGGCTTTGCTGGATTTATAGGAAAGGAAAATGAATGTGCAATATCATTTCCAAAAAGGCTAAACAGAGGGCCAGGGATTTAGCTCAGTAGTTCTGGCACCTACCTTGTAAGTGCAAGATCCCTAGTTCAATCCCTAGTAACTAACAATGTTGGGGATGGTGACTTGTACCCACCAGCAATCAGCACCACATAACACAGTGCCAGGCGTGTGGCTCACACCTGTAATCCCAGCACTTTGGTGGCAGAAGCAGGAAGATTGCCGAGGCTGAGTTCAGGACCAGCCTGAATGATAAAGTGAGACCCTTGTCAAAAAAAAAAAAAAAAAAAAAAAAAGCTAAGCAGAAAACAGCCACAATACAATATATTAGAAAATTGATTCTGTCAAAATATAAATTGGTAATACATTATAAAGTACAAAAATTTTTCACAAGCATGTAAGTATTCATCAATATTTAATGTTACTTACTGTAGTGAGTGTATCTCAGTGGCAGTATACTTCCCTGACATTTGCAAGATGATGGTTTCAAGCTCTTGCATTACAAAACAACAAACAAACAAAAGCACTGTACACTCATTACGGAAGTAGTATGGAGAATTCTCTAAAAATTTCAAAATAAGACTTCCATGTAATCCACTAACTACACTTATGTGTACATATCCAAAGGAGATGGAATCAATATACCAAGCAGATATCTCACTCACTGTTTCATTTAAGCATCACTTACAGTAGTTGAGATATCGTAGCAACATAAATGAGTATTCAGTGGATGAATGGATGCATAAGCATACATAGTAGAATATTATTCTCCATTTAAACAGAAAAAACATCTTGCTCTTTGCAGCAAAGTGGAGGCAAATGGATGACATTATGTCACTGAAATAATCCAGATCTGAAAAGACAAATACCACATAAGCCTGTGTGATAGGTGGAATCTAAATATAAGGAAGTCATTATGTCAGAGAATTGAATAGTGCCTACTGGGGCCCTGAGGTTGGCCTATGTTGGCCAAAGAATACAAAGTTTCACTTAAGTGGAATAAGTTCTGGAAATTCACTTGGTAATATTTTGTCCATCGTTAACAATAATCTATAGTTGAAATGTTTAAAACCATTACAGTGGACATGCTCTCACCAAAGGGGAAGGCATCTAAACTGACGGATAGGCTGATTAGCTTGAATTACAACATACACCTATATCGAAATGTGATATTGTACTCCACAAATGTATCCAATGTCTGTCAGTTAAAAAACAAATCCAGAGTATAGGCAATGAGATGGTTAATGGCTGATAGATAAAGGAGAAGTTGCCTGTGGAGCTTCTTGTCTATAACATAATCATGGAGCAGATGGGGTTTATGTGAAGGTGAGGGACAGGGGGTCATCTTGAATCCCATGTCTTAGATTTACCTGGTAATGTAGGGGGAAAAATTAGCAGAAGTTGGAAAATGCAACCAGCTTCATAAAAACTGAGGAAAGAACAAACACTTAGTACCCAGATCCATTAGCACATGTGACAGAGATTGCTCAGCAACCCAGAAAATTATAAGTCATCTTTAAACCTTAACACTGTCCAGAAAGCACAAGATCAGCAAATAATAGACCAGTCAAGTAGTCTTTTTCTTAAGTCTCTTTCCCCTGACACATTGAAATGTGCTATGTGCATCTACAAATCTGCTAAAATCAATGCAGTAACTATGTACTACAAACATGTACTGATAAAAGTAAAATAATAAAAGAGAACAAGGAGGAGATGGGTCACACCCCACTTCCACACTGTGCACAAATGTATACAAATTTTGTATGTCATATGCAATAAAATTCACTACATATTGCCAAGACAATTTTGCAGTGATCCAGTGAAATGGCAAGATGTACCAAATACACAGATTTAAAATACTACATTTCTGTCACTTCTCAAGTAGTCTCTGTGTGAAATTCAATCATAGTCCAATTCCTCACATAATGATTTTATAGAAATTGAAAAGCTGCTTTTCATTATTTTAGGAAAACATCAAATCTCTAGAATTAAATTTTTAAATTTTGTTGAGTACAGCAGTGTCAGATTTGTTCTAACTTCAAAACTATTACAATCTATCATAGTTGAGTTATCATGCTTTTAACATAGGATAATCATGTAGTGAAATGAAATAGAATGAAAAATTTAGAAACCGGGCTTAAATATATTTGAGGTACAATTTTACAAAACAGAAGCAAGTTAAGTCCATGGGGAAGGACAATCTGTAAGCCACTGGAGCTGTGTTTATTCCTAGGAGGATTTGTATTTAAAGACACATTTAACAGGCATCAATTGTCCTTTATATGTACCTTTTTTGCTGTTACTTACTAATTAACTGAGAGTAAGTTTCAATTAAGAAATGGGGAAAATGAATAGCAATCTTTCCCCGGAAACATACAAGGATCAACTTAATATAAATCAAAGAAATATTAATTATAAAATTTCAAGTATAAAAATGTCACCATTTTGGGATGAGTAAGGATTTTATGGTCAAGACAAATAGCACTAACCCATTAATAAAACTTTGATAATATAGAGTTCATCATGATTTATTTGAAATGTCCCTAGTAGGGAAACCCACAGAGACTGGGAAAAAATTAATGGTTGCTCAGGGGTAGGGGAAGGAGGACTGGGGAATAACTGCTTAATAGTTATGGGATTTCTTTTGGGCTAATGAAAATGTCCTGAAACTAGATAATAGTCATGGTTGCATAAAAATGAATTTTATGCTGTAAAATGGTGAGTTATATTATGTGTGGTTTGATTAAAGATCTTTTGTTTTTCAAAAGATAGCAATAGAAAGTGAAAAGTCAACAATAGAAGAGGAGAAAATATTTTTAATGAAAATGTTTATGTCGGTGAGACACTATATGTAGAACTCAACAGAAGATTATAAAGGTGGGGAAAAATAGACTTGAATTGCTACTTCACAGAGAAGAAATGGTTATTGTGCTTAGTATAAAAAGGTACTCAGTGCCAGTAGTACACCTATCGTGTCACACATGGTTTCTTAGACATTGTAATGCATACTACTAATAAATACCCTAGCAGTAGGAATTGTGACTTTGAGGACATAAAATGAAAAATACTTGATGCAAAAATATTCAGAAACTTTTAATAACATTTAAAGAGGTATTTATTCTGCAGTCTAGGATTATCTTTCCTGATACTTGTCATAGAATATGAAAACATGTCCACAAAATATAGTTTGTGAATGTTAATGACAATTTCATTCATAAGAATTAAAAAATTAGAAAACCTTAGATTCTTCAAAGCTGAAAGCATATACTGCTGGAATTCGTACAACGGAATCCTGCTTAGCCATTACAGTAGTCAATTGCTGATACAAGTAAGTACGTCTGTGTGTCTAAAAATAGTTTGGATAGTGAAGACATGCAGAACTAACTGATGGTGATGAAATAGTGGTTCTCTTTAATGAGACGATGTGACCAAAAAAGGATCCTGAGACAACTGACTAGAACAATGAAAAGTTCTGTGTATGGATACCTAACTCATGGAAATGCACAGTTAAATTAGGTGATTTTGGGGCTGGGATTTAGCTCAGTGGTTCTGGCGCCTACCTTGCAAGTGCAAGGGCCCAGGCTCATCTCCCGTAACCATATACAATAATGCCAGGCATGGAGACTGACACCCACACTCACTAACAATCAGTACTACATATCACAGGGCCGGGCATGGTGGCTCACATTTGTAATTGCAGCACTCAAGGGGAGGGGTGGGGGGGTGTGCAGAGGCAGGAGGATTGCTGTGAGTTCAAGGCTGAGCTCAGGGCCAGCCTGAACTACAAAAGTGAGACCCGGTCTCAAAGAAAAAAAATAGGTGATTTTAAAAATAAAAGCTGTACTGCAATTAGAAAGACAATAATTTTTAGGACTTTGCACTATTATATAAATAATTTCTCTCTCTCTCTCTCTCTCTCTCTCTCTCTCTCTCTCTCTCCTCCTCTCTCTCTCCCTCTCTCTCTTCCTGAGAAAGAAAAGATCTTGGGTTGTAATTCAGGCTTGCCTTAAACTCCCTCTATAGCCCAGGCTGGCCTCAAATTCGTGGTGATCCTCCTTCCTCTTCCCTAGCACCGGGATTAAAAGTATGTGCTGCCATGCCCAGCTTTCCTACTTTGCCTTTCTTTTAAGGCACAATTAAATCTTACTCAGTCTGTGAAACAAGTAGGTAAGAAGTAAGTGGGTGGTAATGAACTTATCTTGGTAAAAGTAGACTTGACCCTTCAGGCTAGTGTTGAATTCTAACATCTGATATTCTGTGGAGGGCTCAAGAAGTCTCATGATAAACTACAGAGCACTTGGAGTCATAAGAACAAGGATACTACAACCAGATCTGCCATTTATGAGCTAGTTTTAAAGAAATACATTAAAAGTTTTGAATATCAGTTACCTCATCTGTTCAATAAAATATGCCTTTATTTCCCCCCTTGGTGGTATCACCTATGTTTGCTGGGGCTCCTCTAAGTGCTAGATATTTTTTTTCTATTTTCTACTAAAAATCGAATTGGATAATTCTAATTAAATAATATATAAAACATTTAATGCTTCTTCTGATTTTCTTACATCAATTCTTTTTGTATCTGACACATCTTAGATGAATTACCGGTTCTTCCTTCAACACATACTCAAGAACATTTATCTTCAATTTCTTTAGTATATGTTTATAGTATATAATGACTATATTCCTGGTAGGTAGTTGGTGGCTATACATAATATGTCTTCTTTTTTCTTCCTTTTCCCACTTTTCCTACTTCCCTTCTTCTCTTGGTTCTCTTCTTACTTGTGAATGATCTGTCTCCATTTCCTCCATTTCTTTATGAAAGTTCAACCCATTTTTGTACTGAATTTTCATGATCTGTAGCAAATTGTGATTTTTTTCCATATACCTCAGTGAATGAGAACTTATTGAATGGGCATGAGTTAATCCATGAGGAAGAAACACTCGTGGAGTTATTACAAGTAGGTAGCTGAATTGAGCAGTCAATTCTTCTGTCACTATCCCTGGAGAACAAGGAACTCACTAGAATTATTAATTCATCAGTGGATTTAATCAGTCATTCCTTGAGTCATTTAGTCATTTATGCATCTTCTTAATTGTCCAATACATGGTTAGTAAATTCATAACACATTCTGTGCTGGACATAATTTGAAGTATAAGTGTTGCTTTAAACATTTCTTCGCTTTCTTTAATATTACAGAAGAGAAGTGTACGTAGATTATTCAATACATTGTTCCTGTGATGTGTTACTAACTTGTGTAAAGTTTCTTCAAATCATCATGCTACTACTCAGCTTTCAGGAAGTCAGTTCTTGAGCTAGAAATGAAATGCTAGTGGAGCTTCTGGGGAACAGAACCTTTGGACAGACCTAAAAGCAAGGAGAGAGTGTTGTCCAGAGGGTGAGAATACTGGCCGGCACTTCTACCTCAAGCCCACAAATAATCAGCCCCTTACTGTAGCTTTCAAAAGTTCTGCCAGGGAGCTCAGTGTCTGCAACAGGTATTGTTGATTCTCAGGTTTGTAGCAGGCTACTAACAAGGCTTCTTAACAATTAATTACACCTCTGTTTTACAAGTGGGAATCTTTTGATTTGTGAACTTTCTGGAGCGCTTTGGGGGAATTGAAATTGCCCTCCAACAACCACCCAGTTCACTGCCCTGCACTATGCAGATGTGATATTAAATGATCAAATGTGGAGCCGAAACCTTGTGAGGTCATGGAATCCCTTGATTTGGGACCAGGTGGATAGAGATGTTCAATTATTAAATAATTAGTTTGGAAACAATAACTAGTATAGTTTAATTCTCTTGCTGATTTCCTAATGTTTATTAATTTAAGCACCTGTGTCTTCCCTGTAACACTTTCCTGCAGAATGCTTACCAGGATATGCATAGCATGTAAATTTACAATGAATATAATTACCTTTCTGCAGCTCACTCCAGGTGCCTAAGTGAGCAGAAATGAATTATGACTTTAATTGTCAGAAAGGTTTCAATATTCTGAATCTAATTATTTCAAAATTGTTTAAATTTCTAGCTAAGCAATAATATGTTAGTGTTAATTAAAACACCAAAATATGATGTTTTTGTAGGATAACCAAGTGCTCTATCAAAGAATATTCAGGAAAATTATTATATAGTGGAGAGAAACAGTTTCTTACTATACTTAATTTGTTCTCCGTGTATTTCAAGAATGATGCAAGCTGAAGATTCATTTTCTATCTTTGAGAGAAGTCCCTAGTTTTTTCTTTTCACCTTTTGTATTTTTTGGAAGTGAAACAGCCTTTTCTTGTGCAGAAAAATATTCCATTGACAATTGCAGTTCATGGTAAAAGTTGAACTCATTATCTTCCTTTAAACCATCTTGATAACAGCCTCACAATTGCCATGTAACTAGAGATGCATGTGGAAATACTTTTAGAATTTTGTACTTTGCTTCAGCTTTACATACATTGACTTGAACATCTTCTCAGACATGTCACTAAATTCCCAAGTCAGTGTTGACTGTGTGTAGAGTAGTCTGTGGCAGTAGTGGTTTCCCGTTGAGTGGTATTCTGCCTATAGTACCCTATTCCCAGCTGCACACTGCTACCTTCAGACTATTGAAGTTATTTTTCCAAAGTACATTTTAGGAGATTAGTGGGAAGAAAAAAGCATATCCCAAACATGAGGTTATAATGATTTGAGTATGGGAGAGGATTATTTTGGAAGCTGAGGGGTGCACATATTGTCATGGTGAAACTGTCCTGGACATCAACTCTGTATGAAATCTGGTTGACCAAAAGGTTGACCAGTCCTTTCATGTGAGAAATTAGTACCTCCAGGTAACACAATTACAAATAATACATAAGGAAGAAAATTAAAGTATAACATCTTCCTGTCATTGAAATACTCATATATTTCCCCTAATTCTCCAATTATATGCTCATTCAAGACAATAAAGGGATACAATGTTATGGCATAATTACTGATAGATCGATCACCCCTGATCATTACTGCACAGTTTTGCTGTAGGACTTATGACCAGGCCATACAGACTGATGTAAGAAGTTAAATTTGTTAAAGTACCCTGTTGGTGAAGATTGAGTTGAAAAAGACTGACTGAGTTTTTACCAAAATAAAGTGTTACTTTAATGGGCATCCGGCAGGGGTATCCCATTATGTGTTATAACATATATTACTTCACTTGTAACAGTGAATGTTAAAATGACAAGAAATAAACAGCAGGATTGAAATAGGAATGAGGTTGCCTGCATATAGCATTTCTTAGAAACATAATTACAGGATCATTGAAGCATGAAAGTAGCCACACATATTTGCAGCCACTGTAATCAGTGTAATTGGCCTGTCATTTCCTCTGCACACCCTCCTTCGGTTAAGGTGTTAGAGGTGTTTCTGTGGAATGATACAGTTGATGCCAGTTCCTTCTCTTCATGCTGTGAAGTTGTATTGTTACTCTCTCCCATACCTGCATTATGGGAGTATACAGAGTGTTCCTAGAGTAGATTCTACTGTCAAACAGTCTTTGAGAATTTCCTTTTGAATAAACAGAGTCCATAAAGTAAAGGGACAGAAGACTTGTTTCCATCAGTGTTATTCTTTATTTTATCGGTTCTAGATCCCCTTATAAATATCCACCATGTTATTTCCTCTCAGTTTGGGACTCTGTGGTTGTCATTAGCAGTATTCACATTCTGAAGGACTTGTCTGTGAGGGTTCATGAATATAAAATACTTCTGAAGATAAGAAGAAGGAAGGGTATTTATAAACTTCTAGTGTTACCTAGGCAAATTTTAAGGGTGGGGGGAATCCTAAAAGTACTTCCTAATTGTTACTGTGCCAAAGAAAACAAATGCAGTCATAATGGAACCAAATATTTTGTCTTCAAGGTCATATGTGGTAGTAACAAGTGTTATGTTCCTATACTTACTTTTAGTTTTGATGGATAACAAGATCCTCCCTCTAAAACTCAAGCCCTTTAGTTGATTTATTATTGAACATAAATGCTGAATGAAGACCCTTGGTGAGGTGCTATCACTGACTTTATTTGAAGAAATAAATATGTGCTTTTACATATGTATGGATAATTAAACATTTGTTCTCATGTGTATAATTTGGGCATAGTTTAGTATGTTATCAAAGGTTATCTTACATATAGAGCAGTTGTTGCTAATTTAACTGGCTCTAGGCATCTAAGAGAAATATACCATTGAAATTTATTTAAATTTTATGAATTCAACCAATCAGATGAATCACGGCATTCCATTACCCAAGATAATGAATAAAAGTCCTCCACTGAGCATTAATTTGTTCTCCTATAATTGATACATGATTGTAAGACTTAATCATTTTAAAACCATTTCTATCCATAATGCCTTACATCCCCCCAGGCAGAATTTTTCATTATGGATCATCATTTTATAATTTAATGCCAGGAACATCTTTGGTTTCTTTTAAGAACTGATATACTTCCTCTTTTCAAGAGTGAATTATATAATTGAGACTGGAAAATACACTGTAATCATTGCATTTTTAAAATTATCTATCATAGTGTTTTAATTTTATAACAACAACAAAGCACTGGAGAAAGTCTCTTCATCACTGAAGGGAGTACACAGTGGACATGGAGGCCCCCATTGTCATCTCAGCACTTCTGGAGGCTGAGCGGGAGGATCACAGTTCAAACCTAGCCAGGCTAATGTAGTAACTCAACAAGAAACTGTCTTTAAAGAAAAGGAAACATTTCCTGTTGTCATAAAGACATGTCAAATCCATCATTACTTTCTGCAATATAAAATAAATTTTAAGCTTTCTAAAAAAGGTGAAAATGATTGGAATTCATTAATAAGTGAGTGAATCTCTTTGATATGCAGCACAGTCTCAGTTGCTGCCCATTTCATGGGCTTGCTCAAGTAGGAAAGAGCCATTATCTTGCCAGTGGATTCATTTTCCCTATTAGTTACACAGACCCATTGTTTGCTACCAGAGATCCACAATTAGTAGTTCATTGCAGATGGGTACACAGTATCTGAACTGGCTTTTGCTAATAGAAAACTCTTACCACATTAGACACTTTATTTATTCCATCAGTTTTCTTAACCTCAATTTCAGCATATACCCTACAGAATTCTATTTTATGGGTTTTCTGCTTATATTCATAATAGCTATATTTGAGTCTTATTGGTTATTAATCCAGTCAGAGTGATCTTAAAATGCTTTTAAAATTAATCTTTTAATGTATTCCTAATATGTATTTTATGTTTCAATATTTCATAGCCTTATATTCTAAATAATTTCAGAACTTAATTTGTCTTTTTCCTAAATATTGAGAGAAAATGTTAATAAAAGTGGAAATTCATTTTAAGAATTTAGCTAAGGAAAATTATGCTAGTTAATAAATTAATTATGGTTATATGATGATTAAGGGGCTCAGAATTAGAAGGAGGGAGATATAGATGACTTCTGCATCTATCTAACAAGAAGTGGATTTATCTAACTAGCAAGTACAGGACAGAAACTATTAAAAATATTATTTTTTTTAGAAACTGGAGGGGGTGGCACTATAAGATTATATGCTCTAAGACAGAGAAAACAAGCATGGTGAGTACTGTGAGCACGCTGGTATTCTTGCTAGGACATTCTGAACCACAGTGTTCATGGAGAAATCCTGAGTGCTGCATGGTAGTGTTCAGAGATTTCAGTCAGGAAGACAGAGGCAGATGAACGTTGGAGGCAAAGTATGGGCAGAAAGGAGCAATGTATGTATCGAAGTCTAGATTAGTCTTCTCTGGAATGGGAGTGCACAGTCCTCTGTGTTTGACTTCCACCAGTATAATGTGTTTACAGTGGATCCATTTTATTTGTTTATTGTACTGTTGAGTAATATATCATTTCACTCATATCACACAGTTTGCTTATTTACCTCATTGTGGGCATTTGAGTAGCTTTCATTTTTTATTATAATAAAATCTCATAAACATTGTCTTTTTTCATTGGATTTATTAATTCTTTTGTGTTCATTTCATTATCATTTTTGTATCTGTATCTGAACTTTTATCCTTTGAGTTACATTTTGGATTTTCACAGTGTAGATTCTATCCTTGTTTGTATTTATGTTAATATTCCATTGGCTTCTTGTTGAGTATCATTTTTGAATCATTTTTCTCTAAGCAACATTGAGCTTTTCTAATGGTTAATTTAAAGGGAAATATGATACTTTCACATCTTGTTTTCATTTTTTTAAACTTGGTTCTGGAGTAATCTTTATTCTAATTTAATTTTAAATCTGTTGTTAAAACATGACACTTCTGATTTTGCACCAAATACCCTGAATGATCACAAAAATTTTGCATTTGGTTATTCAGGGCTCAAATATGTCACTACTCCTGTGAGCTTTGGGGAGTATTCAGCTTACAACTCCCTAATATAAATCATTGCTTGATTTTGCAGAGTTTCCATGCACACATGAATAACTAGTAATAAGAAAAGACTCAAAAAGGCACTTAGAAAAATTTATTGAAGTCATTTTCTATATCCCCTAATTGAGAAGGAACTGCTGCTAAAAGAAATAAAATTGAACTGGACAGAGACATGAGGAAAATGAAAGAAGAATCTAAATAAAAACCAAACGAGAGTTGTAGTAGTTCTCAGAAAATTCAAAATGAATTTCATAACTAAAGGATAACAGTGCAGTAATTAATTATCAGAAAACTTATCTGAATAGTGCCATTAGCCCAGCTAGTCCAATGATGTAGAAGTGACCAACACTGTGAACAGTAAGAACAAGAACAAAAAACTAAGAGCAGAAATTAAAATGAAGTCAGAAGTTAGAAATGAAAAGAATAAAAAAGAATCAGCCTACAGGTTAGGAGAAAATATTTGTGCACTATGATATGATAAGAGGTTAATATCAAATATAAATTAGGAATTTATATAAAAGCAAAACAAATAATGGAGTAATTGAATTTAAAACTAGACTGAAGATCTGAGTTGATATTTCTGTAAGATGACATGAAAATGGACAACAAGATATGAAAATGTGCTCAACATCACCGGTCGTCAGAAAAATCCATATCCAAACCTCAATGACATTTCTCCTCTTATTTGTTATGGTGACTTTGGTGAAAAAGGCAAAAGAACAAACATGCTGATGCTGGTGTGGAGAAACATAATCTATCCATTACTGAAGCAATTTTAGAAGGCTACAACCAATGTCTAAAACATATAGAAGTTTCTAAAAATTCCAGAAGAAAACTATCATTGCCTCTGAATTTTTTCTTCTGGCTAAGTACACATAGGAAATGGAATCAACATCTTTAATATATATGTACACTATGTCCATTTCAGCATTATTCTCTATATACAATATACAGAAACAACTGAAATATGTGTTGGATGAATCATAGAACAGTGATATGTGCATATAATGGAATGTTATATAGCCTTTAAAAATCCTACCATTTGCAATAGCTTAGAGGAAGCCAGAATATGACATATTACATGAAATCATTCAGGCCCAGATGAAAGACAGCACATGATCTCCTGCATGTGTTGAATTATTTAAAAGTTAAGAACATGGAAATAAAGCAAAATAATGCTTTGACGTGTGGGAGGAGAGAATGAAGGGTACAAATAATTATATAGGATGGATTGACTAAAAAGATAATATATAGCATGAAGAATACAGTTAGTATTGCTGAATTTTATTCTAATAATTTGTGAAGACAATAGATTTTGGTTTCTCTTATTACCAAAAAAATAGAAAAAAGTAAAACAATTTTATACAGATTAAATCATCTGACTAATTACTTCTTTATGTATGTGTCTTTCCAAATAAGTGTATCAAAACATCATATTCATATCTCAAATATGTATACTTAGTAAAAGATCACTAATTTAAGAAAAAAGTCATCAAATTTAAAAACTGTCTTTGAGATCTTTGAAAAATATCAGATATCAAAAATGTATATGTGCACTGTAATAATTAGAGAGTGAAATAGAGCAAATATATAAATTTAGAGGACATATAATAATAGAATTAAAAATAGTTCTATTAGGAAGCTACTATCAAACTCCATGAATTTATAAAGGTTTGTCATAAGAAACTATTTTATACAACCATATGTAAATTCTACTATTTAGTAAAATTTGACAGTATTAATGAACTTCATCTAAACAGAAATAAGATGGACAGAAATCTGAAAAGTGAAATCCTGATAATGTATATTTTCTTCTATATTCACTGAAAACCTTGATTCTCAAAAATTCTATCAAATTACTTTTGATACACATACTCACTCACTGACTTGACTCATATACAGTGTTCTCAGAATGGTAAGACAAACATGAGCACTAGTAGTATGAGTTTTAAACATTGTACTTTAATATTTAATCTTTCCTTCTATCTCATTGGGGATGGAAATACCAAAAATGCATTTATAATTACATGGACTAAATAAACAACTGAATACAAATGTGGTTTCCCTTTTTATTCACTATTTAATTTTAAGGATTTCTCTTTTTAAGTTTATTTTTGTGTTATGTATGTATTTATATATTGCCAGAGTGCAATAGTCAACTGTCAAACTAAAATATATTCAAAAAATTTAACTTTGATCTTTGTCTTATTCATACTTTTTCTTCATTTCTTTCTCTATAGATAGAACTTTTTGTTTAGGTTAGTTTTTCTTTTCTTTTCTTTTTTTTTTTTTTTTGAGACAGGGTCTCACTTTGTAGTTCAGGCTGGCTCTGAGCTCAGCCTCAAACTCACATCACAGCAATCCTCCTGCCTCTGCCTCCCGACTGCAGGGATGACAGGCGTGAGCCACCACACCCGGCACTGTGAGATGTGGTACTGATTGCTGCTGGGCGTGAGTCTCCATACCAGTATTGTATGTGGTTACCAGGGGACTGAACCCGGGTCCTTGTGCTTGCAAGACAGGTGCTGGAACCACTGAGCTAAATCCCCGGCCCTAGGTTAGTTTTTCTTATAAATATGTTTTTCCAGTTTCTTTTACAATCATAATGTAATATAAGTATATACATATACACATGCAAGTGTAACAGCATGCTTTTTGTTTTCATCAGCACTCTCATTGTTGGACCTAATCTCTCACACTGACAGTTTAAAAGAGGGCAGATTTAGTTTCAGCTCAAAGTTTTCTGAGGATTCAGCCCATGATTAGTTCGCTCCAGAAGAGAAACAGCTTGCCCAAAGGGAATAATCAAGGACAACTGCTCCACCCATAACAGCCCAGCAGCAAGAGAGAGAGAAGCAAGGGAAAGGATACACTATCCAGAGCATGTCCTCAATCACCCACATCCAGCCAGGCTACCCCTCCTAGCAAAGCATTCATCCAGGAACTCAGCAATGGAATAATCCACTAATAAATATAGTGCCCCCATAAGTCAACCTTCTCTCAAAAGCTCCACCTCTCAATTTGAGGTTTTCATGGACATTCTAAATATAAACCATAACAGTTTTTTCTCATGCTTTGTTTTTCCCATTTAATATTTTCTAAACATTGCAGTATTATATAGTGGCATTTCCTCCTTTATATTATTTCACATGTACAGTAATATATTTCAAAAATGTAATCAAGGCCTACTAAGAAATCCTTTCCAGCTTGTTTTGATGGTTCACACTTATAATTTCAGCTCCTCAGGAAAATAAGTCTGAGCCCACTTTGGTCAAAATGGTAAGATTCTGTTCTAGAGACAAACATAAGCCCTTCCCTTTTGCATTGTGTTGTCACTGTAAAAGCTCTCCATATTTTGTTGTTAGGAACACATATTTCAAAAACCAGTCCTGTCCACTTCTATTTTTTTCCTTTCATCTTTTCTTTTCTTTCATGAGAATATTATTAGATTAGATTCCTATGAGATTGTGGAATAAAGTGGGCAATATATGTGTGGCTTTGCTAGCTGCCCTTAAATTCTCTTTCCTAATGATTACACCATGTTATTTTCTAGCAGTATGTGGATGAGTCTATATTCTTGTGACTATTTACAGAATAACTTCCCAACCTACCCTTACTAGGATAGAGGAATAATAGTATTTCATCATAGTTTTCAATTCTTTTCATGTCATTGTCGTTGACTTGAGCATTTTTTTCAAATTGTTAAAGATCTTTGCATTTCTTTATCTGAGAAGTTCCTTTACATATCTCCAGACATTTACCTCTACATTTCCTAACTGCTTTTTTCTCTTTTAAAAGCTCTTCACATATTAAAGCTTTGAATTATCAATGTCAAATATTTGTTAAGTTTGTCATTTGAAAAATGTATTTTGACACAAAACCAAAACAAAGTTTGTCAGACATGGTGCAGGTGTATAAATTATGGATTTGGTGAGGGCTTTCAATATAAATGTATGTATATGTTTACTTTTGTGAAAGCAATCACGTAAAATGTCACCGTATAATTTTAATCAACAAAATGAAGACTATAGAAGCTTTAAAAGGAAAACAGTATAGTTTCAGAAACAAAAATGGTGCAAGAAAAAAGTACAGTAAATGGGACATGGTATTTTTAAAGGTAATAGGTATATCATCCATGCATACTCAGTATATGCTTTATTTTGATCAAAATTCAAATAAACTCTTAAACAAAGAAATTTTTGTATTTAGAAAATAAATGGGGGAAATGCAAATACTTACTGGACATAATTAATTGAATAAATCTTGTGAACTCAACTGGAATAGTAAACATAGGTAGATGGGAGAAAGAATAATCACAGAAAGCAGTCAATTATTCACTGATACATCCATTGCAGAGAGGGATTGAAGTCAAGAGTAGACTTGGAAAATACCAGAAAATTTTTTATCAGAAGATTGGTATATTTTGAAGAACCATCAATATACATTTTGAGGTGGTATAGAAATACTAAAACACAAGTATGCCACAGCACTTTATTATGAGAAACGTTTAAGTATTCTTTCTTACAAAGTAATTGATTAAAATATTCTTTAATGTTTAATAATTATTTTATAGAAGCTATCTCAATGTTCTCATCATTACAATATCTTTGAATCAGTATAAAAGTGCAATAAATATGGATAAAAATTTCTGAAGTTGACATATATAAGGAAGCAGGGAAAGAGGGAATAAGAGAATTTAGATCAATAGAGAGGAGGACAAGGAGAAAACAAGGAGGAGGGAGAAAATGGAAAAGACAGGGAGATAAATACAAGGCTATATCTCTTTTTAATGAGATTTATAATATTCCTACCCAGAAATGTCTGCAAGTTCCACTTTCTGCGCAAATTATGCTGAGATATATATGGGCATGAACATACTTTTAAACTGTAAAATAATTACTAAAAAAGTGACTACTAATTTGTGGAGCATGTAGGGTTGAATAAGCAAGTTAAGTACATTGCCATCACATGTTATTTTAATCAAATGCAAGAGTATAGAGTAAATTAATTACAATTCACAGTAGAATTAAGTAGGGAAAAGAACAAAATATATATTCTCACTGTTTTACTAAGTCACTTTTTTTTCTTTTTCTAACATATTTATTTTTCTCAAAAAGGAAATTACAATATTTTAGGTGAATTAATGGAATTATTGCTTTGATTCCATGGCAAATTCCTGGAACTTGAAATAACAATGACTGGAAGTTGAGAATTTTAAGTTTGTCACTGATAACAGACCTGTTGCTTACTTTCTTTGATTTTTGTCTTTACCAAAAGAAATACAATCTTAAGACCCACTATAGGTTTCTTTGAAAGTGGAACATCATAATGCATCTGAAGACAGGTGATTTTCCATAGTAGGTCAAATTAGAACTCTATGATGAGCTAGCAAAAATGTAAAACAATATTTCATAAGCTTAGAGATAGGTACTCAGATTCTATAGTGAGGAGATGAGAAGGGGCAGCCACAGCCTTTAGCATAACATGCCTGATACCTGTAGCATCTTCATTCAGGCCAAAATGTTGATCAAATAGTAGTATATTCTTGGATCTTGTTTTTTGGTTTTTTTTACAGAAAAAAATGTTTTCTAGATATTAAAATTTAATGTAAGATAGTATTCTGCTCTATGTCTGAACTCTTTCCAGCATTAAATGTTCCACATGAACTTGTATAGTGGTATAGATTGTGGAAGCAAAGTGTTATTAAATAATAATAATTATTCCTTCTCCTTTAGTTTGAAAGAAGTAAATGCAGTTAGCATTAAGTTAAGTCATTATTGTATATTAACTGAGTGAATCCTCTCACTAATCCTAAGGATTAGTTGCTGTTATAATTGATTTTTAGCTACTATGTTATTTTCATCATTCTAGTTTCAGATGAGAAAACTGAAACTAGACAGGTTAATATATAGTGTTAACATATCATGTGTCTGGGTTTTAAATTTTGGTTTTAAATCATCCACAAAATATTACATCCTCAAATCTTACTGTATTTTCATATATGTTTTCCAAATTTACCAATATCTTTAATACCCAAATCTAGAGCCGAGGGTTCTTTTTTTTTTTTTTTTTTTTTTTTGAGACAGGATCTCACTTTGTAGTTCAGGCTGGTCCTGAGCTCAGCCTCCAACTCACATCAGAGCAATCCTCCTGCCTCTGCCTCCTTAGTGCTGGGATTACAGGCGTGAGCCACCATGCCCGGCACTGTGGTATGTGGTACTGATTGCTGCTGGGCATGAGTCTCCACACTCAGTATTGTATGTGGTTAACTGGAGATCGAACCCGGGTCTTTGCACTTGCAAGACAGGTACTGGAACCACTGAGCTAAAACCCTGGCTCTAGAGCCCTGGATTCTTAAAATACAATTTGTTGTTTTGGTTTTCTTTTGTTTGTTTCCTTAATCCAATCATTTTTTGTGAGGCGGTCATCAGGAAATAGATACATAATACATACATATATTAATAGATAGATAGATAGATCTATTTGCAAACAAAAGCTTTTATGAACCAGGTTAGCACTACTAATAATTTTATGGGAGAAAAATATCAATGTCCACATTTATAAATGATAAAATAGGCATAGAAAATTGTAGTTTACTTCTTAAATAATACAGAGCTTTGATTTAATAGTGTGACAAGTCCAGGATTCTCCAAGTGTTTTATGATAGCTTTGAGTCATCTGAGTATAGACTTCTCTAGAATGAATAACCAAGTGAGAAAAATGATAAAGAGCTGCAGGTGTTTTTATAATAGCATTACAGTGGTAACTTTAGCAAAAATAATATTAAAATATGGTATGTGATTAGGAACAAAGAAGGGTATCATCAATAAAAGCAAAAACTGAGAGGCCAGCTTGAAAAACCAGTCTGTGCAGTCTAATAGGAATGAAGAACTACCAGCATGTGGGATGCAGTTTGATACCAAAGTTCTCTTAATGACTTGGTGAAGGGGACGATGCGACTGTTAACCTTGATATGTCAGCTTTATTAGAATCAGAAGTGCATAGCAGATTAGTAAAGGAAACTTTTGTGTGTGTCTGAGTGGCTTACAGAGCCATAGCTGTGGATATGATGTATAGTCTATTGCCCATTCATATCTGGCATAATTCCTCTGCTCTGGTTCCCACTTGGCACAAACTGAGTACTTTCTCTCCATCATGCTTCTTGCTTTAGAGCCTGAAAACTAACTGGATCTCCTGAGACATGAGCTAAATTCAGCCTTTCTTCTTCTAAGTTGTTGATATTGAGTACTGTGTCCAGCAAAATAAGAATTAGCTAATATGAAAATTCAGTACCAGGAGTGGGGTAGTTGAAGTAATGATACTTGAATATGTGGTTGAGAAGACATTGGAACTTGCTTGTAAAAGTTTGGAAAGGTGTGGACACATGAACCTGAGAAATTTTATAGTGCTTCAGAGCTTTGTAAATAGAGCTTAATTTCTGGTACTTCCCAGTGCTCAGAAGACTAGAAGTCAGCCAGTAAAAGCCAGGCTTAGGAGGTTACAGTTGGAAAAAGGACTCCATTGCTACTTGGAGTAGAGTTCATGTGCAGCACGTTCTTGCAGAAAATCTATCTATATTTTGTCTTTTTCCTCAGACTGCTAGAAACTAAGCTTAAGGAATGTAAACTAGTTAATATGATAAAAAGTTAATCAGTTTGGTAGAACAGCTACATATTTATGATATGGCACAGATACTGATGTTATAATGAGAATTGGAGGTAAAAGACAGAGTAAAACCAAAATAAATTAAATTTTGACCCAGAAGTAACCATTTATAATATTGGAGACAAAGGGATATGAATTTTAAATATATCAGCATCCATTAAAAAGAAACCAATAATTTGTGTGAGGAGGAGAACAAAGAATGGAGGCGTCTCAGAAATCAGTCCGATTTTACTCATTACTAGCTCAAGTATGTAATGTCAAAGCCTTTCATTTGAGGAGTCCCTTCTACCATGGCTCCTGGAGGAAACTCCTGAGGCTTCCAGGGGATTCATCTCACTTTACTCAGTCCTCTAGGTACCCGAAGCTGGCTACAGCCATGATCTATGGGCACCTGACTGCTCTTTCTACTGATTGCAAACCTTGTCCTCTTCTTCCATGATGCTGCTTTTATCAACATGAAGAATACAAAGGTTTGAGGCTCAGGGAAACTTCCACCAAAATTTCAAAGGAAGGCCTGGGGGACTAGGTAAAGAGCCCCAGGAGGACAATTTGTGAATCTGTGGGAAGGAGCCAAAAGAGGAGTGGAGGAATGTCAGAGATGCCACACATGTGAGATGTCTAGCAAGGAAAGTCACAGTCTGGGAATGGAGCCAGCCACAGAAAGGCAGTGTGGGATGCACCTCACAGCAGTATAGAGCTATGCTTATCCAAACCATTTGAAACTCACTTTTACTATTGTGTGTCCTGATGCCAGACATAGGGCTGCATGACTTAACTGTTTGCCCTACTTGATTTCCATTTTGTTTTGGTGTGATTATTTTCCATTTTCCTATTTCTCCATTTTGTTATGGGAATGTTTACCCTATACCTTTTGACTTTGGGATTTTGTAAGTTGTTTTTTATTTTCAGTGAATGATGCTGTAAAGTTTGAGTTCCAAGAGAGACTTGGATGTGTACTTTTAAAACTGCTTGAAATGTTGAGACTTTAGAATGGGTTATTGCATATCCAGTTGTACATGAGATAGATTTATTGTAGTAGTTGGAAATATGAACTAGTTATTGCATTTATTTAGAGATCAAATGTGATTTAAGGAGATTTGTTGGGATATGAAATTGACCAGGGATATATAGGGACTATTAATCCTGATATGTCTGTATTAAGAAAGCCTAGCAGATTACTGAAGCACCCTGCTGCATGCATATATCTAGATAGGTCATCGGGACATGGCCTCGGGTGCTATATTTGGTGCGTCACTTTGTGCATTCTCCTGCTCATTTTCAAGCTGACACAAAGTGAGTAGCTTTCTAACCATATACTGAATCTCATAAAACAAAAGCTAAATGAGCCCTTTCTTCCTTTAAATTGAGAGTGGTGGGTTATCCCATCTTGCCCAGCAGAGGGAAAGCTGAGTAGTGGAGCATGGGGAAATTGGAAGCAATTTTCAGAACCCTT
The DNA here is from genome assembly GCA_004026965.1 of Petromus typicus. Lineage (NCBI taxonomy): Eukaryota > Metazoa > Chordata > Mammalia > Rodentia > Petromuridae > Petromus > Petromus typicus. Next base: position 81,959 of record PVIR01001543.1, on the reverse strand, counting down.
GAAATTCACATGTAAGGGACATCTCACAGGTGAAATAAGCACAGGAATAAAGGTGGATTACACTGAGTCAGTGAAGAGAGATTGAGTCATTAAACATTGATCATCTGTCATAACTGGTTCAGCTCTAAAGCCAATTGGAATCTGAAATTTGGGAGCATCAATATAATGATCTTTGAAGATTTAGTATCAGTCTCTGCTTTTGTGTGTGTGCTTATGTATGTAGATATATGTGTTTTTGCATATAAACAAATTCAAATTGTGTCTGTGGAAAAATGTCAAGTTAAAGTTATAAAGACAGATTCTGTAGAATAAGGTACAGTCTATTTGGGATGTCTGCAATCTGGTTTGGAAATTAAATAAGTGTTGGCCTCTGGATAGCATACCATTAGACTTCTTTTTATTCCTAATAAATATCTATGTGTGGTTTCCATGCAAATGTAACTACTTGGGTATATTGTAGTCAGTAAATGAATATACTAGTGTTCTTTCTCACACTTTACTGACTGCTAAAGGATTGAAATGTCTCCCAAAGTCATTGCCAAATCCACAGTATGGAACAACTTTATATAAACAAAGCAAACTAGTTTTCCCTAGTTTATTGTAAAGGGCTTCATACATGCCAGAGAAAGATTATGTGACTGATAAAATAGCAAAATTCATTGTTCTTAATCTCTACCATAGAACATATATTTTTTCAATAAAACATAGGATATTGTTCTAAAAATATTTAAAAAAATCAAGGCAAAAATAGAAAGTTCATCCTCTTTCATCTTTTTATTTCTTATTAAACTGTTGAACAAGATCAATAGTATTTGTTTGGATTTGTTGATCTTATGGTTATCAATTTTAACAAAAGCAAGATAAAAATTTCCACAGCACAACATATGATTTTAAACTTACATAAAGCAGTTTTGTTTCAGCTAAATTATTCTTTGGGGTTTTTAAAAAGAATTTTAAAAAATAAAAAAATTCTGCTCTTGGTGTTTTATAGAAGAAAATCAGTAAAGCTTTTTAAATGTATAGCAGGAGGAAAAGGAGTATTATACAGGATACAAAAAGCTTCACATTATGATTAACCTAATGGCCATAAATATAAAAAACATTGGGAAATGCATCAGTTAAATGAAATTAAGGCTCATATCCTCTGAATTTTCTGTAGCAGTTAAAAGAGCTTACTTCTTCCTGAGGGAGGATGGGTGGGAAATGTTTCCTGCAGGCTGGCCTGGTCTCCATCCATCATCTCAAAGAGACAAGTATGGCCTCTAGAGTGCTTCAAGGCAGCTGCGAGCAAGTGTCACTTTGAGTTAAATACATTATTAAATTGTTGGGAAATTTCACATCATGGGTCATTTATCTATGCTAAATTGGGTCAAAAGCCTCTTCCCTTGCCTAGATGAATAAAAGAGAAAAGCCAAATTGTCTTGTGGGAAGCAGTACTTTGACTAGGTTTCTGATTGTGTTTTATTTATTTATTTATTGAGTAGCTACGGGAAAGGAAGGTGCTTTTATTTTTTTTTCCTTGTGTTTGTTGGTACACACATGCTTACTTTAAAAGATAATTGGATACTGTACAGAAATAATCTTCTCCGATTAATTTAGTTAGATAGTCACCACTCTGCTATTGCCTACTGAATTAAATTTAAGATTAAATGTAGTGGTAAGAAGCACCAATAGTAAATATGCATTAATTTGAGGGTGCTCTGCATCACATATATTGTATAAATCAAGTGTAAAAGTGGATTTTAGGGGGGAATAAATAAAATATAAAATAAAAATAAAAATTCCTAGAAAAGGACACTATCAATACTTAAACTGGTACAAGAGCCATGAACCACATCAGTCCAAGGCCAGCAAAGACACATGGTCAACTGAGGTGCAATCCTATCTGTGCAGTGCCTTCAATGCTGATTTTATAGTCTTTTAAAAAGCAGTTCTGGAATAAGAATATACTTAATGCTACAGAAATGTACACTCCCAAACAAGTAAAATGATAAATTTTAAACTTTATATCTTACTGCAATAAAATAAAATATACCCCAGAATCCTAGGGATGTAGACACACTTTTTAGATAACATGTACAAACATGATTCCAAGAAACAAGTAGGATATGTTCACATAAATGATTCTGATCCAAAGACTTATAATTTCCATTTTTATGATTTTAAAATTTTTAGTAAATGGTGGAGTCTTCTGATTCATCCCTGTTATTTTCATCCAACCTTATTTTTTGTTATTTATGCTGCTGACATGCAGGAATAAGAAACTAGCTAGAACAGAGACAGGTAGACAGAATTCTCCTGAATGATTTTGCCTTCTGTATTTTCTACAATCACTTTTTGAATATCTAATAACTTTGTCAAATAGTCAATGATTTAGTCACAGAAAACTGAAGTTCATTTGTGTATGCTTAATTTCTTGAACAAATTTAAATGATCATACCTGTGGCTTCTTAAAAAGATACCATTCAGATTGTACAATTTACCCATTTGAAGTATAAAATCCAAGAATTTGCACTATATTTACAATCTGATAGAGTAGCTATCAAAATTTCATTTTAAAATGTTTTCATTACTTCCAAAGAAATCTTGTGTCCATCTGCAGTCACTCCCACGCACCTCTGTAGATAGTCACACTACCTGTGAACAGATACTAACCGATTTTATGCTTCTCCAGATCTGTATACTCCTAAAATTTTGTTAAGTGTAATTATGAGCATGCTGATTTTGTTACTAGGTTCTTTCACTTCCCATGTTTTCAAGTTTAATCTGTGCTATTGCATGTATGCCTACTTAATTCTGTCTAGTAATAAAACAATATTCCTCTATGTGAGTGTACACATTTTGTGTCTTAATTTTCTATTCATGGACACGTGGTTTATTCCTCTTTTTGGTAATTATTATATTTATTTTGATTATATTATTAATTATTTTACTATAATAAATATTACTATATTTATTTTACTATAAGTATTAGTATATTTATTTTGATTATCTGGAATGGAATGGCTAGATGAAATAATAATTTTATAGTTAAACATATCTTTTCTAAAGTGTGTGTGTATGTGTGTGTATGTATATACATGCACAATTTTACATTCCCATTGGTAGTGTATATAAATTCCAATTTTCTCCACATACTTGTCATTTGACATTATTTACTTTTTATTGTAACTGTAAGAGTTTTCTGCTACTGTTAAGTGCTGTACAGATGAAAGTTGGGTCTAGATGATTTATAATATTGCTAAGGTGTTCTATTGCTTTGCTGATCTCCCTAGTTGCATTTGCTGAAAGTAAAATATTAAAATCTTCAACTACTTTAGCTGAATTGTATCAGTTTTGTCTCATATTTTGAGGGTCTGTTGTATGTAGAAATATACAAATTTATAACTATGCATGTTCCTGATTATGTTCCTGATTTGTGAACTTTCATTACAAAATATCTCTGTCTCTCTCTAGGAATATTTTTATTTAAAAGTCTATTAATATAGCCACTTAAACATACTTGAATATTTACTCTTTGAATGACATTTTCCACCATTTTACTTTCAATCTGTTCTGTTTTTGAATCTAAAATGTTTATGTATATCCTCTGGATATCATATAGTAGAATCATGTTTTTTCTAGCTTCTATGGGAATCTCTAATTTATTCAATTTTAATATTTTTACAGATTAATTTTAATTTTTTCCATCTTATTTTTATTCTTCTGTGCTTCTGCTATTGCTTTATTTTGAATTAATTATACACTTTTAATTTAATTAGTTGTTTTTTCACTGTTTAGTCATTGCTGTAGGTTTTTTTTAACAACACAATGCATCTTAACATATCACAATTAAAAAACAAACAAAAAGATCACAATCAACCTCTGATTATAAATAATTTCAATTCAGTTGGTTAAAGAAATGTTACTTCTATACTTCCATTATCTTTTACTTTCATTTTGTTCAGTTAATCTTAAAAGTACTGTTTTTATGTATGATATGTACCCAACATTACATTGCTATAATTATAACTTTATGTAACTTTATATTTGTTAAAAAAGAGAAAGTATAATTTTATCCTACTCTTATTTACCATTTCCAGTTCTCTTGATTAATTCCTTTATATATTTTTTTGCCATCTGTTGTCATTTCTTTATTTAGTAGGGCTTTGCTTCCGTTGTCTATTGTGCTGTTATTGTTAAGTATATTCCTTTTCTACTTATAAGCACAACAGAAGAATTCTATACTTACTGCTGGATGCAATTACTTTTTAAACTAGGGAAGAAAGGGATGATATATGAATATAACTGCATAATTATCTTACAGGTACTCTATTTTCATGCAGTATTTTCTGAGGTTACATTCTTTCATTCTGAAAAAAAAAGTTCCTGTAGCAGATCTTCTAGTACACATCTGTATTTATATTTGTCTCTGGGTATCATTAGTGTATCTGAACTTTTGTAGGACCATTTTGTTGTATGTGACCTTCTAGTTGAAACACATTGAACATATTTTACCCTCTCTTATCATCCATTATTTTGATGGGTAATTGTCTGTAAAACTGGGATTTTCTTAGATGTGATGACTTGGTTTTCTTTTGCTGGTTTAAGATCTCTATTGTCTTTTGACATTTTTATTACAGTAAGTATGTGTGTGTTTTGTGTGCCTCATATTAGGAGCTTGAGAAGTATAGCTGTTTTAGGCACTTTTTCTGTCATTGCAACCCAATATCTGACATGCACAATGTAAAGGATTTTGAATTTTAGAGAATTCAGTTGAAGGTCAACTGGTTTCAAACAAAGAAGAACAGTGTAGAAAAGAGTAGCTGAGAAGATATACTGTTCCTTACCATGCCGCTAATAACTTATCTCTCTGACCAGGATCACCTTCTACCTACACATTCACCTATGGGTTTATCATGGATTAATCCGGTGATGTGTGTAGCTTCCCTGTGTGTAAGCACCTTCTACAGGTCTCACTGCAGAACATATAAGATTTTGAGAAATGTTCTGGATCTAAACCTAATATTCCACTTTTGGCTTTCAAAAGATTCATGTTTATCTCTTTATACAAAATGTGTTTAGTTCATCTCTAAGAGTTACCCAAGTTTTAACAGTTTGAGAACTGCTAAAAAGCATAAATCCCAATTCCTCTTTGAGACTGAGGGTGAACTCTGAGCTCTGAGACCCTGTAAAAATGAGAAGGAAAGTTATACATAGCTGAAATACAGTGGATTGGGGTATACTATTTAATTCCAAAAGAGAAAAATAGGGAAATAGAAAAGAAAGTGGCAAAAATAAGACAAACCTGGCAAGGCAAACAATAAATGATGTAACTCTATGACCTGGGTCTGAATTAAGTTCCGGTGGGAAGTGAAATCCAAACAGCTTGGGCCACCTGCCTCTGTGGCATTGCTTGTTGCACCTTGCCTGCCCTCCCTTTTGCTTTGACTCTACTCACTGCTTGTGGCTTTCCTCAGCAGACATTCCATTCTGCTCTGGAGTCAGGGAAAGAGACAGTGTCCTACTTTTAATGAAATGATACCTTTACTTCATAACTAGAGCGGTTGTGTGGGGAAAGCTTCTGCTCTTAGCCTGTCTGTCCTAATACATAGTTTCTATCTCCTCATAGTCAGTGGGAGATAGGCTAATGTGTTCTAAATTTGTCACAATGGGGTTATACTTCTACCGCTGGCTAGGGACTGAGCGTAGGGAGGGAAACTTAGTCTTATATAAAATTGGAGTCCTGAAGCCTTGAGCTAGACATAAGAAACACTGTCAGGCCATAGCTTCCACGAGGGTCTGATGACCCTTAACTGAGGAGAGCAAGTCCTGTGTTCTTAACTGTATCTGGCAAAGAGAAGCCATCATGACACCAAAGGGGGAGTTGGTCTCGGATTGCATGACATACACTTACTGTAATGAGATTTAGTAGATTTTCTTAAGTCAGAGTTTCTTCATTAGTCATATTGTATTGAGAAATTTTTAAAAGATTTACTTGTACATAAATAGAATTCCTCAAGCCAGTGTTCTAGAAGTCATCTGTAGAATTCTTTCCTGAAAGGAACTTGTATAATATAAAGGCAATTCTAAAATCATTCCTGTTTTGAATTAAAAAGAGATGAATTTCTCAAAAGTAAATAACCTAAAACTCCATAATATTCACATCCTTCTTCTCCTTTTTTGTTAGTATTGTGTGATTATACTTGGTATTAACACCAGCAACTGAACCACTCAGAAACTTTGCAAGTCATCTATCTTATGCAAACACTAATACGTGGGCTATTCCCATTATTTATTTACTTCTCTATATGCATATAGTAAGTTTGAATAAAGGAGAAAGTAGTATCTGAAGATTACATTATATACCCAAAGAGTTTTAATGAACTTTTACTTTCTGAGTTTTAATGAAGTGTTTAGTTATTATTATAACAGTAGCAGTAGTCAGTTCTAGTTACCTAGTAGAAATGTCAGTGTTAACAGCCAGGGCCCTTTACCCCTGTTTAACACACTATTACATAGAAACTCAAGGTCACACAGCAAGTAGGTGGTAGAGTGGGGATGTAAACCACAGACAGGTGGATTCCCAAACTCCTGTGTTTACTCGCTTCAGTTTTTCCCAGAGCTGGAGGCTTAACCAATGTTAGACAAATGTATTAATGCCGTGTTTTTGAAAGTGCAATCCAAGGTTCCCTGAGGTTCCTCATTATTCTTTCCCCGGGGATTCATGACACTATTTTATGTAAAGCAGTAGATTCCTAATATGAGGGCATTATTTTCTTCTGCCCATCTAATTCTTTCCCTGATGTGCAGTGGAGTTTGTAGAGATTACTGTGACTGGGAATGCTAACCAGATAGGTGTGCTTGTAAAAAAGTGCCTTGGTTTGGGATTAGATTACATGTCAATGAACCCATAAATGCATTTAATATACATATGTTACTGAACATCCTAGGTTAGCAACACAGTACACTACACAGCCTTGGTTGTACGCCCTTGTGGTTTTGTGGCTGAAAGAGCCACAACACACTGCCACTTCCTGGAATTGCAAAAGTATCATACCTCACATTCCAGGAGAAAGATTAAAATTTTAACTTTGAAGTATAGTTTCTAATGTGTCTGTATGATGTTTCTGCCACTGTGAAGGCAAAATATCCTAAGTAAAACGATTATAAATTGGAGTGTCTGCATAAGCTTCTGTCCTTCAGGTTGCATTGCTAATATGTTAAACATTGATGGATACAACACATAACAAGTAAAGGATCATTGGGTTCTTGGAGTTTTAAAAATTAAAAATAGTCTTAAAATGAAAAGTTAGAGAACTACTGATTAATTAATGCCACTTTAATTAATTTTAAAACTATGAAGAACTACTCTTTCTCCGTATTTGACACTTTAAAGTTTCCACATATAAGTCAGATGATGTAGGACTTTCTCTGTCTCTGCTGTCACTTATTGTAATGTTTGCCAAATTTGTACATGTTCTTCAAAATACAAACATCTTATATTTTAAGGCTTAAACAATATTATATGTATACAGTATAAAACATACCTTGAAAGCATTGCATCTACATAATGTACAATTTGTAGTTTTACTACTTACAGCAAAAGGGAGTCTCTAGTTATATTGTTGCAATTCTACTATAAAATTACATAACCTTTCTTGAAATATTTACCTTGCCTGTTTCTAAGCTTAGAAGTAAATTGCATGTTTTATTGTAGTGACAATATATTCCAGTGGTCTAACATAACAATATATTCCAGTTGCCTAACAGTATTTTTTATTTATTTCAAAGAGTTTTGAGGTATCTTTTTCAGATATTTATGTGTCTTTTTTTTTGCTTTTAAGTAAATTTTGCAAATGTAGTGCACATGTCATGATGGTGAAAATGATCTGCAGTAGCTCTTCTCCTCAACTCATTTTTTACTGACTTCATTCTTAAAATGACATTCGGTGAGTATAGGATACTGGAAAATCATCTTCCATAATATTAAATTTTATGTGAATGTCACAAAAGGAAAGAAAAACTGAGCTGTTGGCATTTTTGGTGATTCCTCCACTCCCCCCCTCCCCCTCGCTTACCATAGTATTGTAGTTTCATCATAATTGAAACTTGATCCCTTGGGAAATAGAGTAGGACTCTTATTTCAGAGTATCTCACTCAAGATTTGAAGGATCCAAGACATGGTAATGTCACTTCCTGTGAGAAGAGTTTCAGTTTGCTAGAGAGACCACACAAATTATCATGGGCCGAGGAGTTCAAACAGTGGTAACTTAGTTTTATTGACTTTAGAGACTACAAGTCCAAATTTGGGTATCAGCTACTGTGTTTTCTTCTGAGACCTTCCTCATAGCAGATGGCTACCCTCATCTTTTGTCCTCCTACTCCTTCCTCTGAGTGCAAATATCCTTGGACACTCTCTTTATCTCTGTGTGCCCATGTTTCCTTTCCTTGCACAGCAGTCAGCTTGGATGCGGGCCTGCGCTAATGGCTTCAATGTCATTTAATGCCTTTCCTAAAAACCTTAACTCTGCAGTTGCATTCTGAGTTATGAAGTTGGAATTTCATCATATAAATTTGTGGGGGACGCAATTCAGTCTGTAGCAAGGACGGTAATGGGGTGGAAGGAGAAATCTTCATGCCAAATAATGGCAAATATTCTCAGGCAGAAGTTAGGCCAGGATTCACTGAAAGTGGGAAGACAGGAAATATGAATCTTTGAGGGAAAAAAGTAGCTACTACTTGTACAGAAAAATTAGAAGCATTCTAATGATGCCATTTTAGATGCATATCTATCTATCTATCTCTATATCTGTATCAATATTTACACTTTTCTTGAATGCATATGCATTCACATGCTTTCAAAAGACAGAGACAGAGTGAGAGAAAAAGAATAACCAATAATATGCATATTTGAATAAATTTACATAGGTACTGAAATTTAAAACTAAATGGAATAATTAAAGTGCCCCATAACCTCTGGGGCATACTGTAATCAAGGTTGTCTCCTTTTACTTTCATGAGAGGCAGAATGATAAGATGGCATCTTATGGAGAGAATAAGGAAATACATAGCTGGCCACTTGGATGGTCATAGTGAAGGTTTTTTTGAAATGGTGACTATTGAGATGAATCTTGTAGTACAAAACCTACAGAATGAGATAAGAAATGAAAAAAGAATTGGATGTGGAGCAAGGCTTGGTGGAGGAAGAAGATAAACATGCAAAAATAAGTGTGGTGCATTACTGCCATTAAATGTCAAGTTACATGAGCTAGCATTTTTCTGCACAGGTGCTGGTAGAGAATCAGCTCTCCTCTTCACCACTTAGATTCTAAACCAGACAGTGAACTTGCTCACAGGGATTTTGCACTTAGCAATGCTTTCTGAGGATTTTCACTCTTGTCTTTTTATCTTCTATAGTTTTAGCTAAGAAAATGCCAGAAAAGGCTGATGCAAACTAATTTTTCTTCAATTAGGAGAAAGCTTTAAAAAAAACCTCTCTCTCTGTCTGTCTGTCTGTCTCTGTCTCTCTCTCTCTCCCTTTCTGTTTCTCTTTTCTTCTTCATGCCCACACTCCCACCTTCTGTCTGTCTGTTGCAAGAGGAGTCTAAGTTGCTGGCAGCACAGAAAGGCCACACAATGTTTTTTTATGGCAAGCTGCCTTAAATCTCAGAGTCATGCATAGTTCTTCCAAAAAGGGTTTTTCTCTAGGCTAACAAATGCCACTGTGTTTGAAGGGAATATCCTCCACCAAGTGTGAGCATTTGCATTTAATTTACCATTTTTCTCCATCCCAAGATAACTCTTTCAGATAATGGGAAATGTAAGGCATTCTTCCCCTGTAAAAATCATCTATTTGGCTTCTGAGAGTTGAAGTGGTTTAATTCCACAATTACCACAGTGTGGAACCAGCTCTCTGGATTAAAAAGCAGTCCTGTTTACTTATGGTGCATGGATGCATAGCTGTGCTGTCTATACAGTAATATAAAATAAATATATCTAGAAGTATATGGACTCACAAGTTTTTTGTTGTTGTTGTTTTGTTTTTAGGTTTTTGGAGACAGGGTCTCGCTTTGTGGTTCAGGCTGGCCCTGAGCTCAGCCTCAAACTCACATCACAATCCTCCTGCCTCTGCCTCCTGAGTACTGGGATTACAGGCGTGAGCCACCACGCCTGGCACTGTGGTATGTGGTACTGGTTGCTGCTGGGTGTGGGTCTCCACACCCAGTATTGTTATGTGGTTACCGGGGAATCGAACCCGGTCCTTGCGCTTGCGAGACAGGCGTGGGAACCACTGAGCTAACTCTCTGACCCCCAAGGACTCACAAGTTTTAATGCCTAGTAAAGTTAAGAGTCAGCACTAATCATTTCAAAGAATGCCATCTTAATCTGTAAAAGAAATTTACAAAAAAATGGAATTGAGCAAGAATAATGTAAGATAGGGTGATATGGTTTTAAACCCATCTGCAATGTTCTTATATTAAAATCAGCTGTTGTTTATCTGAAATTGAATTTTATATGCATGTTCTATATTTTTAGTAACTAAATATTGCAAAGCTGGGTCACTCAATTCTAAACGGAAGTACCAGACCTCAGGCAGCCTGCCAATTTAAAGTCGACCCCTTAGTTTTCACTGTTAGTGCAAATTTAGACATTATTTTCAATACCTTTTTTCTCTTTGCTATACAGAATTCTGGAACACTGGTTGTGTTTGTTTGCAGCACATTATAAGCCCAGTATTTAGGAATCATAATACATGAGTTTAAGCTCTTTGACTTATCAGTTGTGTAAGTTTTTTCATAATACTCTCCAAACCTCAGTCTTTTATTTGTAAAATGTGGGGGGGGGTTGCCTCCATCAATAGGCAGCCAACAAAAAATTGACAAGTTGACTTGCACTGCATGAAAAAAGAAACATACATTTTTCTAAAAATTTCTTAAGGAAGCACCAAGAGACATTTTAACAGCTTTTGAGCTATTTGTCCCTTCAGTCTCATACATGTATAGCCTGGAAGTTTCTTCCTGTCATCGTTGTAGGATGTTAAAGCCATGAGATCCTCTCCCAGTCCTACCTCCAAACTACAAATGGAAACCAGAAACCTCAAGCCAACTCCTTTCCCCTATCTCTGGTCTTTTTGGGACCAACTTGGAAAGCTTGCTCAGATCTTGCAAGACTTGTGTAATCAGTACTTCACAGTGTGTGTGTGTGTGTGTGTGTGTGTGTGTGTGTGTGTGAGAGAGAGAGAGAGAGAGAGAGAGAGAGAGACAGAGAGACAGAGAGACAGTGAGAGAGAGAAAGAGACAGAGAGAGAGAGAGAGAGGGAGGGAGAGATCTGAATCCAGTTTTGGGTGAGAGGTCTGTTTTTACTTTCTATTGCTATAACCAAATACCACAAACTAAGTAGCTTACAATAAAGTGAATATTTTTTTTAAAAAAGGTTTATTTAGCTCACAGTTCTGAAGAGTAGGTTCAGGTGGTCACATTCTGGTAAGATTCTTCTTGCTAGTGGGACTATTTAAATAATTCCAAGGAGGTACAGTGCATCCCATGGCAAGAAAGACTGAGTGTCCTATCTCAACTCTCTTTTTCTAATAAGAGAGTACAGCATAGTCACATTGTTTACACTCTTACTACTTCATATTGTGATTTTTTGGTTGGTCATTAAAACCATAACTGTACATCTTTTCTCTTTGATGTGGCTATAGCAATGTATTTATAGCAATATATCCAGAGATGAGAAAACTGAGATTTAAGCAGAAGACTTTATTTATCTCAAGTCACATGAGATAGTAAATTGTGGATTTAAATTTGAGTACCGCCCTTAGCCATCCAACTATGGTGTCATAAAGGTGAAATCAGGGAATTGTTGTACGTTTAGTAGAGTACATGACCGCTGTTTAATATCTCCAAAGTATAACCCAAATCTGAATAGACTGAATAGGTTGGTCTGTGGATGTCAAAGTAGGCTATTCATTTGCAGAGTTTTGACATCACCATTGGACTCAGAACTTTCCTAGACATAAAGTTGTCCGTGCATCTTGCAAACACAATGACCTTCACAGGGAAAATGCACAGCTTCCAGCAGCCCAAGACCACATGCTTATTTTCCAGTCTCACATCTTTCGTCTCCCACTTGTTTGCTGGAGGCTGCTGGCTGGCTGTCAGCATTGACAGCCTCCATCTGTCAGCCGTGTCTGGTGAGCTTTCCATACATTGCCTGTCACAAGACTTTTGGGATGTCTTCCAGTTGCCTGTGATATGGAGAACCTTCTAATTTATGAATCCTGGTATTTTTGCCTCTCTGTGTAAAGTACAGTGAATCCCACCCCAATTGGAGAGTGATATCTGACATTTCCCAGATACCTCATGAAATCAGTGAGAGGGCAAATATCAGTGAACAGGCTTGAATAGCTGGGGTAGACATTGGGTCCTCAAAATAATCAGAATCTCGACTAGAAAAGTTCCTGAGTTAAGAATATTCCTCTAATTACCTGACAGTGGGTGGGCAGAACTCCTCACATTTGATTTTACATTGCATAAATATTTGAGGCAGTATAATGACCATTAAAGCTAAAAATATTTTTTGTAAATTAAATTTTATTAAAGAATGTGACACATATGCTCACAGAATCCTAGAAGAGTGAACTGGTCTTCCTAATAACCATAGAACTAACACTTCTGGTCTTTCCTCTCTACTGATGGGACTACTACTAGCACTAGCAAGTGAGCATTCCCTAGTTAGCTTACATTGTACCACCCGTGACTCTCTGAGATTTCTGGGGAGCTTTCCATATCTTACTCATTGCTGTATTATTATCTCCTCCACACCGTGCTTTGTTTTGTTTTGTTTTTATGGGCAGACATGATGTATAACATCTGGCCATGTCACTCAGCTACTTATCAGCTCTGCAAATATTTGATTCCTAGTCATATGAAGACTGTATATTGCTTCTCATCATTCCACTGGTACCTTAGATATCCTTAATTATCACTTCATTTGACATCTTATAATGGCAAAATATGAGGTTCAGAGAACTCTGTAACTTGTGCAGTGTTAAAGGTCCAAGATTCTAAAATTCACATTTTCCTGACTATAGAAAAATACTTACTTTCACTTCATTTCCAGTTAAAGTATGAAGCTTGTATCCTCTGTGGTGTCTTTCTGATGCTAGAGCTAAGTAAAGGTATTAATTTCGGAAAGGACATGGTCTAAAGTTATACATTTAAGTAATTCTCCTGGGAAGGAGCAGGTAGCAAGGGTTGGGTGTGTGAATTATGTTTACATCTATGGAAATTCTATATATTTTTCTTTGTCCCCTGTAGTTTTTCCAGATATTATTTACCTCAATTTCCAAGCCACAATAGGTAACTATTCATTTCAAAATAAGCAGTATTTCTGCCATAATGAATGATAAATTTGAATCATTTGATGTACCTTGAGGACATCTTCATAAGTGAAATAAATAGGTCACAGATGTATAAATACCATATCTTTTCTCTGGTGTAAGAAAATAAATATATAAATGAGTTGTAAAGTGTATGATAGATATTGTGAAATAGAGGTTGGGGGTTGTAGAATGGGTAGGAGAATGGCAATATGAAAAGTCATATCAGATGTTGGTACAAATTCTCAATGTTGAGGGTGACCATGATGTGTATATAAAATGGACCAATAAAATCAGTTTTTAAAAAGGTGAGCCGTGAACAGCGCATATAGGAGTAGCATTTCTCACATGGCTCTGTAATTATTTCTTTATTTTTCTATATCTTCCTAGACTGCAAGCAACTTGAGGGTAGTACATTAGGTTTGTATTGGCATCTCACATTTCCCAGATACCTGGCAGTTCATATACCTGTAATGCCCTTACAGCTGGCTTGCTGACTGGCATTGAATTTGCACTAATTTCAAATGCTTCTACTTCTTTTGATGAGTTAAAAAAGGAAATATCAGGTGAAATACGGGGACGCGAGGGGCAAAGGAGCACGCAGAGAGTGACGGCCATGGTATGTACGCTGTTATCTCAACTATGCAGCCGCACAAAGATGACGTGAAGGACAAACTGACAGCAAGTCGGATATGCGACGCTACTTATAAATAACTTTTTCAATCACTGACATTTTGGTAACTCAGGCAGTGCAGCGAACAGATATGTGGTAGCATCAAACTTTTGATGTTTTCTGGGCAAAGGTGTGTTGAGCGAGTGCTTGTTCATGCATAGAACAAACCCCGGTGCTCTTCATCAGGTGACCCTTAAAGTGTCGCAGTAAGACAAGGGATTTCTGACGGGGAAAAGGTGAATCCCAGATATTCCTTTGATTTTCTTAAGGCACTTCACAGGGAAGCCTTCGAAGAGGAATAAAGTGGGGAAGCGAGGCACGAGGTAAAATAAGAAACGGCTTAAAAGCCTTCACTGTTGAACATCATGAGATATTTTGCTAAGTGGTTTCAGTGGAAAATATTTTTTTTAAAGGAAAATGATGACAGGCATTATTTAGCCGACCTGGAGAAAGTGTTTTACGTAAATCCTCAGCGGCATTGCAGGAAGTATTATCAACACTTGGAATCGTAATATGGTGTCTCTACATATTCAGTGCATTTTTTTCCCCTCAAATGTCAGCATATTACATTGCAAGCTCCCTTCTGAATTTCTGTTTGTTCTTGTATCTAGGTTTCTTTAGGAATTGTTGACTTTGGAATATACTTATCTCTCTTACCAGGTAACACTGAATATTTAGGATGCTAAGAAATCAAGACCCAGACAGAGGTTGTCAGTCTTGTGGCACGTGCGGTGCACACGTCCTGAACGTGAGAGTGGGAGAGAGGAGCCTTTGCTCACGTGACAAGGAGAAAAGATGAATGACAGACTCGGGCTTCTTCCCACCGTAGGGAAGACACTGCCTCTAAGAGGCAGTAATACTGCTGTGATGTCTGCAGATATGCAAGGAGAATCTAAAGTCTTTCTTTTCATGGGGAGGAGAAAAATAAAGCGAAAGTGATCGATAAAAAGACAGAATGAAAGAGGGGATTATATAATAAAGTTGAAACATGCTAATATTTGATAAGCCATAAAGGATCACCATTACTTTTGTAAATGACTAAAGTAAGATTGTTTTTTTCTTATTGGATGAAGAAAGAGTATGGTGTGGTTTTTAATTTTTTTTTTTTTTAATTTTACCAGAGTGTAAAGCCAGTTTAAAAAGTCTGGCAATGCCACGTGAACGATACATAGTTTCAGGAACTCTTGAGACTTACTGCCCTACTCACAAGCTGTGTGATGCTAGGTGACATTACTTTTCTGGGCCTTTTATTTATTATTAAAAGAGAAATATGGGAGATAGCTTAGTGGTTAAAAGGTTGCCTAGGTCTGGGATTCAAAATCTCACCCTGCAAAAAATAATTAGAATTTTAAAAGTTATGTAGAATAATTATACTTTGTCTAAATGTTTTGAAGGTTGGATAAAATCTGGTTTGGGGAATAAATAGAATGACAAAGTGATAGTCATTGTTGTGTTGGTGAAAATTGTGGTGATAAAAATGATGCTTAAAATGCCCACACCAGAAAGAGGTGAGAAATGCTGTCATCAGCATAACTTGCCCTGATCAAGAAGGTACCTGTGCTGGTCAGGGCCTCTGGGAAGGATGCAGGTACAGTCAGCTGAAAAGCATCACGGGTGGAGTGGAAGGTGCATGAGGACACAGGAAACGGACTGAGGAGGGGTCTCCCGGCTATTGCTCTGTAGGAGACTTCCATTCAGAACTTTTCCAATCTGCCTTTGGGACATTAAGATTATTGTATGCATTCGATTCTGACAATGGGAAATTTGAGTGATTTTGTGTCAAGTAGAATTTGTAAGATAACCAGGAAGCAAGAGTGTCTACTGAGGTCTGAAATATTGGACATGCAGAAAAATACAGAATAACTGGTTATTCTCCTGGAACCATTTGTTCTGAGAGGACATGGGTGAAAGGGATGAGAGAAAAAATGAAAAGTTTTTGCGAACCTGGAGGAATTTGATCGGACCTGTGGTAGACTGGCTTCTGCTGTGCGAGTCCACACGGGCTGCTGAATGAGAAATGAGCACCAATCAGTGGTGGTTTCAGGTTAAGAGGTAAAATATCGGGGGCCGGGGATATAGCTCAGTGGTTCTGGTGCCTGTCTTGCAAGCGCAAGGACCCGGTTCGATCCCCGGTAACTACATAACAATACTGGGTGTGGAGATTCACCCCAGCAGCAACCAGTACCACATACCACAGTGCCGGGTGTGGTGGCTCACACCTGTAATCCCAGCACTCGGGAAGCAGAGGCAGGAGGATTGCTGTGATGTGAGTTTGAGGCTGAGCTCAGGGACAGCCTGAACCACAAAGTGAGACCCTGTCTCAAAAAACCTTAAAAAGAATACAAAAGAGGTAAAATATCTATAAATAATGCTTATTATTTTATAGAAATATTTATAAATAATTATTTTAAAGTAATTGAAAGTAGCATAGCTACCTAATGTGGCCTACCCATTCTTCAGAAATATACAAAAAGTAATGGGTAACCACTGAAAAAGATATTTTTAGAATGAAAGGCTACCATGAATACAGGATAGAGCTGTGTTGCTCATAGATTATTATGAAAATGCAGCAATTTAAGAGCTTTGATTGCACCTTGCTTTGCTTGGTTGTTGTTTTCACTTTGTGAATTCCTTCAGTTCACTGTTACCTCCCAAATGGCAAAGTGGGGATGGGAAACATAGGAGCTCTTATTGTTTTAAATGTCTTAAGTACAGAAACTTTATCAATTTTCTTCTGTAAGAAAATAGCATCTTAACATGTAACTTGTATTTTTAAAAACACCCACATTTTTGCCTTGTTTTGATCAAATTCATTGCTGTTGGGTATCATGAGCAGGGACATTCTTTTATATTTCTCATGAAAGAGAGGTTTAGATGATATGTTTAATGCACTTTAATAAATAAAATCATTAAGTGATAGGTTACACTGATTCTTGTGTGGTAATGGGAATTTAGAATGGAAAAATCATACTCTGAAAGAGAGGATTCTGAGTTATCAAGTGTTCCTAGTTATTATTCATTAGCAGTATTATTCATTCAGCAGCTACTTTTTTGTAGTTCCTGCCAATGCTCAGAGTATAGTAAAAAAAAAATCATAATCTTCAAAAGCAGAGTAAATTACAACAATAATTTCACTGCCAATCAAGAGCAGAGAATTCAAATACTCTAGTGCTGTCTATGCTACATCCACGGTGTCTCTGGGCATTTCCATGGTGACAAGAAGCGTTCAGATTGATGAGAGCTCATCTCTGATGTGTGGCTGGAACATTGTGAGAGATAAATTTGCCCAAAGTGGACAGCATGGGAATCTGCAGTGGAATCCATGTGCGTCACTTCAACCACCTCTGGAATTAGGAGGTTTTCTGGTGACTCATTGTCTTCTGGAAAATGAGGCAGCTCAGAAATGAACTCATTAGCTCTCTTATGTGCTAAATAAGAGCTATGATAACTAAAGACTTCAATAATGTGGTTCCCTGGAGACCAATCCTCATTTTTTTTCCTGCCTAACCTGTCATCGGATAACAGTAATTCTCAGTGAAAAACAGTTTTCTTTCCAAATCGGCTCATAGGTAGTTGAAAGTGAGAATTAGGCCTCTTTTTTCCTAACCAGAGATAATAATCTCACAAGGAAAATAAAATTTGGTAATTATGCACATCAAATATCTAGTATATTCTCTGGAAAGGTGAATTATGTGTTGTTACACAAACATGTATTAAACAGAATTTCTGTATTAGTAAAGCATGTGTTGGTAAGATAGCAAGGTAAGAGAATTTGAAACGGAAATCATTACATCATAATATATGACATCCTCTTGTCTGCTGTTGAGCTCCTCAAATGAAGCTTAAAATCCTCTGTTGTGCCAACCCTACATATTATGTGATAAGCATTTCACAATTCTATTTCATATATGTACTCTAAAAACCCCTGTATTGAATTTTTGCAGTACATTCAGTGAATCACTAAAAAGCATGTAGTGAACACAAGAAATGACTCATGATGACAAATAGTCATATATAATTAATATTAGTAACATAAAATGTAGTTTCTGTTGCTTAAAAAATTCTGTTCCGTGCAAGAGACGATCACCATCTTATCCAAATCTGAGGCATTTCATCAGAGATCAGCAGAAAGTCCAGGGAGTGTTCCAAAACCAGAAACATTTCAGGTGATAAAAAATTGAATTTTAAACCTAGAATGATGATACATGCACAGACAATCTGAATTTCCTACGCCTTTCAGCAAGTATAAATCAAAGCACATTAAATGTTTAGGCTTTGAAATTTAGCTCAGCCTCAAGTTGAGCCTTGTGGTTGATTATCCTTTTCCAGACTGTTCAAAGACATCATCAATCAGATTTGAGAGCCCTGGAATGAGTATTAAAGTCAGCGCATGCGCAGATTAGAGTCCGGCTATGAGAAGAAGAAATCTGTATTTCTTTCATTAAGGTTGCTTTCCAAAGACATGACAGACTTCGACCCTGTTCTTTTGCATTAACACAGTGAGGCCACCATGCAGGAGCAGCACAGACGTCCATACATGAGGAAGAATGTACGCAGTGAGCGTTAGAGACCAGAACATGAAATCTGTACATCATTGTATTTCTGGCCACTCCAAAGTGTGTCCACATTTATCACAGGATGAATTCACTTTCAGCCACGGAAAACAGTTTGGCAGCAACACCCTGAAAATTAAATGATAAATGTCAGTTAAAGATTTTCAGTGCTTTAGATTATAGTCTTGTGAATAGTTAATTCTTGTAGGTTTGGTTACAGATTACAATTTTTTCCAGTAAGATAATTAACCATGAAATGGTAGGTAGTCATGATAATCGGATTTCTCTTTGTATTTTTTTCTTCTGTTTTTTTTTTTTTTGCACTGTTTCCAATATTTTAATACAAACATACCTTCTGTGATTACTTTACTTGGTGTAATTTTATGGACTGACACTAGGATGAGATTTAAATCCTGGAAAAATGAGAATAAGAATTCAGAATGGTTATTTAGTCCTATAAAGCATATAAGACATTTAAAACATCTCTTTATGGTCCCTAAATAGATTATTGCTCTGTATTAAATTCTATTAAATGATGCTCTCTAAGGAGGAGTAAATAATTGTATACAATTTAGATCAGTACCAATGATAATAAACAACTGATATCACAGAAGCTCTTACCATAAAGTATTCCAGACTGAAATAACTACTTGACATGAAGTATCTCATTTTTGTTCTCGTGATCTGATAATCTTATGAGGTAGCTATTCTCAGCAACCTGTTGTATAAATCAGAAAACTTAGGCTAAGGTAAAGTGGCATTACTCTCCCAGAGCTGTACATCTGATAAGAGTCAGGATTTCGATTCAGCTGGAAGTATCACCTTCCAGGCACTGTGCGTCACCCCCTCTGTTCAAAGGTCGGCTGCCTGTGAGTGTGTGTCACTGCCTCACCGACTACAGAAAGGCCACATGATGCTTCATCAAGTGCATTTTGTTTGGCCTTAAGCCCTTGGGACCAATCAAACAGCATGGCTCCCTGTTGGATGAGTAAAAGATGCAACAGAAGAAAAAAAAAAAGGGATGAAAATGCTCTTTCTTATTCATACGAATTAGACTACCATAGACCCAGGTTTGTAGTACAGAGCTATGATATTCAAACTAGAAATGTTAAATTTTTTTCAGAAACCATGTTAAAAAATTGCGAAGACTATATTTTTGCTTCTAACTAAGGGCCATTTGTTCTCAATTTCTAGTATGTTATTCACTAGAGTTGTTGGCATAAATAAAACCAATTGATGTTATAGGCTAGTTTTAACACTATCTCATTCATAAGAATATTAAATTATTTTAGGAAAAGTGGCTGTGTCAAACTGAATAGAAATAAAGAGAGAGTGGTAATTAGACCATGTTAAAATATAACCTACAAGGATATTAAGTATGCAAGAGCTCATCCATGAAAAATTAGACTGTGAGAGGTTACTCCATGTATTGGCTTATTTTGTAAGATATCAAATTACCTTTCATGAATAAATATTACTAATAATGACAACTATAATGCTATGATATTAGGAATACTTTTTGAATAAGAAAAATGTAGTTATAGACTTGGTCTTTACCATTACTGAACCCCCCAGTATATAATAATTAAGTGAACAATTTCCCTTAATGTACCAAATTTTGATTTTAGATTTTAAATTTAATTTAAAATATTTTAATAGATTCTAATTCAATGAATAGTGGCTTAAATTTTAAATGGAAACAATACAGACTACTTATTTCATTGTTAATTGGTTCGAGTAGCATGAAGAAGTGAAGTGAAAGTCCTGGTAATGTGCTAGTATTTGGGTAATATGTGGAGCTTATTAGGGAAAAGAAGGAAGGATTTAAAAAAAATTGCACATAATAACAATTTGAAACAAGTTACCACTTCATAATTTTAAGAAAAATAAAGCAAGGGATGTAACCACCTTCTTATTGATATGTGAAACCTCTGGATGGAAATGAATTTAAAGTAGAAGTCTGGCGAGGGAGCAGAGGTAAGCAGTAGGAGAAGATGCAGCTGGTTGGACTCAGAGCCTCTGATAATTGGGTGCTGGGTTGGTTTATATTTTTGTCTTTTCTGGTTTTGCTCAATATCTTTCTCATCCTGCATTTTTAACCTCAGGCTCATTTGCTTTAACATTTCACTTACTTGAAAAACTACTTGCAGAAAATTATTAGTCGCTAAAGGAAGCTTTCAGTAAGTTTCTGAGCAAAGATTACATATATGCCAAGCATTGCTTAGCCTCAGGGGTGAACACATAAAAAAATATTGGCACTCTGCCTTCCACTATATTTGAACCCATTAAGGAGATACATACAAAAGTACATCTTTCAAATGCAGCAAGGTATTAAGCCTCATGTTTATAGAGCAAGTAAGAATTGAGAAGGAAAATAAACTACAATTAGAATAAGTTAGGCTACTTTTTGTGATGTTTAGACTTTTCATAGGCACTTTCTATAAAGTCAGATAAACCTAGACTACCCGAGGGGAAAAAGGACAGTGTGGGGAAAGAGAAGGAAATAGCTGCATAAATTGCTTGAAAATTCAAAGTGTATCATTCTTGAACATTAGGATCCATGTGTTTTAGACTCAGTAGTGGAGGAAGCCTCATCCATAGGAATGCAAAGAGTAACATTTTCTAATTGATTAGAAATGCTGCAAAAATCCAGCTTGAGAATCCTTGCTGTGCTTCAGAATTCAACCTTCATTTTTAATTGGCCATTGATCACACTGGCCTGGCATTTCAAGCATAACCTATCTGCAGTAGTTCCTCTCAAGTTGCCCTTCCTCTTGGGATGGGAAAAATGTTAACCTGCACAATGTACAATTCTAAGTCACCCAGGATTGAGTGAAGTTCCAGAGCCATACTATGAAGTCTACCTCCTAAAGCCTGCATATTCCAGTAAAAGATTTCGATATTGTGAAATACAGTTGAAATTTGGTCTCTGTCAGTTCCTCATTCATGGTTTCAACCAATCACAGATTGAAAATGACTTTTGAATAACGTATATTTGTGGTAAGCTTGTACAGACATGCTTGTTGTCATTATTCCCTAAATAATATGACACAACAACTATTTACACCGTCTTCATGTTGTTGTAGGTGTTGTAAGTAGTATAGATATAATTCATAATATAAGGGTAGGTGTGTGGATTTCTCTTCAAATGCTATGCCATTCTATATAAGAGACTGAGAATTTTCATACTCATGGAGCCTCTGTAGATATGGAGGATGATTGCATATATTTCGGTTTTCATCCACATTTTCTGGACCACATCTAAACCTAGGTGACTCCTCAGTGACTACTGTATACAGTAGGAATATTGTCTACTATACATGGCTTTTCTGGAGCAGTTCTTTGTGCTGTGAAGTCAAGAAAAGTGTCTTTCATTTATTACCTTGAGATCCACCAACTATATTTGAATTTGGTTAATAAGGTGATTTTTAGAAAGCCTCATAGGTGGGGGGCTGCTTTACAGATGGGTGGAGAGAGGGGCTGAAGGTTGGGTTGATTACTAATGGACAAGGATTTTCTCAGCCACAGCTGTGCAATGGTACCTTCACAGAACCCCACAAAATCCCTGTTTCCATAGTCTCTAACTGGCAGAACACATTTATATCCCAAAAGAAGTTGCAGCCTGACTGCCCAGGGACAGATAACCCTGCACTCAGGGTTTTCCCAGGCTACTCATATACTTCTCAGGGGCTAGTCATTGTGTCCTCTAAGAGATCCGCTGTAGTAAGTGAGTAAATACAAGTATTTCCCTGGGTTTTGTGAGATATACTAGAAAATGTATGGAATCACCAAGAATGACTATTGTGAGAACCCTAGTTCACAGCTAGTTTGTTGATCTGAAACAGAGGTCACACCTTGGCGCTCGTGTCTGTCATCTGAAGTGGGGAAGGCAGGCTTTGATTCAGCCTCCACCCCTAGGATCTGATACCATTTTCTGGTAGATAGTGTCAGAATTGATTCACAATATAAGACACCCAGATGATGTCTACCACTGAAGAATTGTTTGCCCTGTAGAGAAAAGCCCAAATATCTGCTCATGGGAACAAACTATAATGTATGGTATGTGGGAGTAGAGAGAGAAATAAACTCAAATAGATATACACAAATACTTACATTGACTTTTATCCTAACCCTTCCTAGTAAAAGTTCCATAAATATAAAGAAATTGAATACTCTAACAATTCTTCCTCTATACTCAGCACTTTATCTATGTTCTTTATGTCTGGAACACTCTCTCTGGCCATCTCATTTCCCAGTCCAATCTTGAATTCCCAGATTTCATGAGACTATGAATTTTCTGTTTTGATATTCCACTCCTCTGACATGCCTCTGCATTATACCTATTTATTTTTTTTAAAAAAAATTGATGTAGTGTATTTTAGAGTAAGAAATATGGACTCTTCAAGTATAAGGGTTTGAATATAGAGAAACTCCTCCGTTGACTTTGCTATTTCCAACAGTTTCTATCTTTTGTTAAATTAAAACCAAAAGCTGTATGAACCAAACCTACTAAATGTTAGCTTCTAAAATCTATATATCTATTTGTATGAGCAAGGCCATACAGTGTTTCTGTAAGAAACACTGGTATGCTCAAACATTTATTGATTTATTGTAATGATCCTAGCTACCCAGATCAACACAGGGGATTAAAATTTGCTCCTGACTCCAGAAACTTGAAACAGTGAAAAACAGTATTACATCCATAGTTACTTTCTTTTTTATTGCAAAATTCTCTCCCTTGTTTGTTGCCATTGAAAACTCTTAATTTTTCCCTCCCATGCTTATTAACTCGATACCAATTTCCATAAATCAATCTAACATAATTCAGAACCTACTCTCTTCAGATCAACAAAGAAACATAGGGACAATTCTTTTTGTAAGAAATGATAAATATTATCAAAATATGAATCATAAAATCAGGTATATCCTGAATCACATTTATATCTCTCTCTTTTTAGTATCCAGATAAAATTGCTTCTAAATTTCTCATTTTTTCCCTAGTACTCCATGAGTGAACAGCACAACCCATTCTCAAGATTTCTTTCCTCTGCCATCATTTCTGGATACCCTAATTCTTGGTGAGGGTAGGATCTGTAATTTAGAGTGAAAAGAAAAATTATGATGTATATGTGAATCCTATAGAATATATAACCCCAAATTGTCCATTTGTTACATTTGATTTGACCCTACTAAACAGGTTTCAACTCCTATGTTTTCTGTATCATCTCTTAGAGATCTGGTGAAGGGCTGCAAGAGCGAAGACTGGGTGAGAACAGATAACAAGCTAATTAGTAATTGTTGAATACTTTTTCCAAGTCATCCTCAGAGGTCAGGTGATATTTAGGTAGTTTCAGTTTGAAGAAGATGGGTGATGAGGAAGAAGGTGCTTAACATCCCAAATTAACAGCTATACCCACAGCTTCCCCTCCTTCTCACATTAGGTAGTACTTG
The DNA here is from genome assembly GCA_004026965.1 of Petromus typicus. Classification (NCBI taxonomy): domain Eukaryota; kingdom Metazoa; phylum Chordata; class Mammalia; order Rodentia; family Petromuridae; genus Petromus; species Petromus typicus. Next base: position 57,918 of record PVIR01001543.1, on the reverse strand, counting down.
GTCGTCCTTTCATACGTGCAGTGTTACTTTTTTTCAAAAGTTCCTGAGGTGTAAGTCCTTTAGGTGATGAGTTTCTGCATGAAGGATAGAGTTAGAAAAAGAAAAATAACTTTCTCAATTGCCCAAAAAGGTTAAAAATTCAAACTCATAGCCCTATCCAGTTTACTACAGCGCCTCACTGTAAATCTGCTAAAACTTGCATTATACTGGTCTACTCGACTTTTTAGATATATATTGCAGTGATTCCACCCCCCTCCCCCCCACATACCCACATAAGGTAATAGCTCAGTAAATGTCTTAATTGGCACTAGGAGTTTCTTATACTTTGTCCTACCCACACAGTTGACCTTGTACTGCTGACTAAAGAGCTTTCAACTCTAGTCACTTGCCATTGATTCAACTAGAGCTGTCATTTTAATTTTCTTCTAGACTGAAGCCATAAATTCTTCATTGGTTTTATCATAGCCCTCTCTGGTCTTTTCACATCACTCTCCCATCCTCATCCATATCTACCAAAATTATTTAGTAGATTCTCATCGCTTTATGTGGAGGGCCTGTGAGTCTTAGATGTGCCTACACTTCAGTCTTATAACAGTTCATTCTTTTTCTTTATACCTTTGCCAGGTGTGACCTCATGGCCACTCTCATCCAGAGACTCAGGCTTTGACTGCAAATCTTGGCTCACCACTGGTAGAGGTTTCAAGCCACAGCTGGCTGGCTCTGAGGCTGTTGTGGCTTATGTGTGGATGTCCCCAAAATCCTCATGTGGATGAGGTAGGACTTTCTGCTTCAGAGGTAGTTGAATCTGGAACGTGTGATATTGGTTCTAAAGGCTTACCATTACTAAACCACTACATGTGAGTGATTAGTGTGGCACTGTCACAGTATCAGTACTCTGAATAAAAGGGGCAGAAAGATGCTGTTACACTCACCTTTTTGCCTTTGCTACCTTGTTTGTGCCATATTGTTTCTCTTCTGTGATACATTTGCCATGTCAGCCTCAGACCAGCCAATTAAAGACTGAACCTTGATGAATTGTAAGCCAAATAAACTCCTCTCCTCTAATTTTGGGTGTTGGCTATGTTTTCTCTGCAATAAGAGAAAAGTAACTACAACAAAAGTTCAGTGGTGTGGCAGAAGGGCATCACAAAGGAGATATAGTTCATAGTAGACAGAAGGCAGCAAAGCACTGAAATAGTGAGGCAAGCAGCAAGCCCTCACTTCTTTTTGTGTCTTATATCTTACCCAGGTTACATCCCTAGTGCTAGGAACACACACAACCGGGATGGGGCAGCCTTAATCCTAGCATCACACCATGAATCAATCCCAGCATCACATTTTTTATCCTAATACCACACACCCTCAATCCAACCACTTCCAAAAAGCCCCACCGATGACCACATGAAGCTTTGGGGGCCATCTAGATACAAGCCATAGCACACTCTCATTGCTGGTCTATAGCACTTGTTGTGATATCAGTAATTATGGCACTCAGGATAAACAGACTCAGAATAAATCAGAAATGCACTTTCTGTGCTTATCCTCTTAGTTGTGTAGAAAGAAATCTTATGACTACTGGTGGTCTTGGTTTCAGTTAAGGCTTTTCTATTTAGTACATTTTTTTTTTGAGACAAGGTCCTACTTTTGTAGTTCAAGCTGGACCTATGCTCAGCTTTGAACTCCTGTGTCTGCCCTTTGAGTGCTGGGGTTATAGGCGTGAGCCACCATGCTGAGCATTGTTGTATGTGGTTACTGGAGATTGAACCTGGGCCCTTGCACTTGCAAGGCAGGAGATGGAACCACTCAGCTAAATACCTGGTCCTCTATTTAGTATATTTAAAAGATAACCAAATACATCAGCCCCTTGACTACTTCACGATGTATCATGGTCAGATGCTTCATATCATCATAGTTTTCCTTTATCATGTTTGTGAAGAATGACAAAAAGATTTGTGATTCCTCCTTAGCTTTCTTCTTCTTTTTACACCTCAACTAGTCCAACACTTTCATTTCTAAAATTACTGTTTCTTTTATTAGATTATTGTTATTTTTCATTTATTAGGTTATTGTTTTGAATTTCCATTCCTAGTTGGAAATGTAAGGGGGCATGTGGGATGTAGTGATACAGATCTGTTTTCTTATAAGAGCTTCGATTACATCAGGAATGATTAAAATTCAGTAGATGTATAGTAACAATTACACATTTTATTACATTTAAATTTTGCAACAGTAAATTAACTTAAAAATGTACTATAATAACTTACATAATTATCTAAGATGGGAATTTGCAAAAACAAAAATTTTGTTAATTACACAGAATTCACAGTGATTTACTAAATATAACTTACCATACTTATGTTACTGATCTCTCTGCTTTCCTTTTTTTCCAGTCAGAAATTTCATGTAGAGAAGAGATGTGGAGAAAGTGAAGGAGGTCCATAGAATATCAACAAAAAGATTAAAGAGATAGAAAATAGTCTTGGAGAGGAAAGATCAAAGGAGCTTGTGTTATTTTGTATCATTTTCCGAAAAGAAGTGGAGAGATTGCTTAACAGTCATCTCTGCCATTTATAAAGTGAATGCATTGTGTTCACAGAGACACATGGAAAGAGTAGGAATTTTGAATTTGTCTAGTTCACATTCCTTTTGTACAGGGAACAGCAGTGATGTATGGGGGAAAGAGGTAATTTACAGAAAATCTTGCAGCTCATTAATGATTAAGTTTCCCTACAAATTGTGCTTGCAGTTGTGAGTATGCAATGCAGAAGTTTCAAAAAAAACTCTGTTAACATATAAACATGAAGTTTATTTGAAAAATACTGTCCTCATAGTAACCTGGTTCACTTACCTCTGTTTCAAAAAGTCTTCCATTTCCTCCTTAGTGTCTCTGAAGAGAGAATTCAACATTGTTAGAAGCTTGCTTCCAGTACTAAGCATGGCCCATAGCTGGAATAAGTAGGTTAATAATCTAACCTGAAACCAATAGCTACCTCCATAGCTTTCTCTGAACAGATAGGCAGATTTCTACTGTGGTTCACTCACATGGCAAATGAGCATTGTGCCTTGAAATCTTATAGTAATCTCCTTTGGAACACTGTGGGATACAAATGTGAGGTCTAGGATCTCTAGCTACTTTTTAGATGAGATTGGCATATGGAAAGTGATATGGCTGTAAACACAGTTGCATTTTAAACATGAAGTAAACTATTTAAGTGAAAAATGGAAGTATGTTGAGTCAGATTGATGCTACATAAACAACGATAAATAAAGTACAACCGTGACCAAATTATACCTAAACTCACTGGATATTTAAGTTATATGAGCATAAAATCTTTATAATTAGTCTATCCTTCATTGAGCTTTCTGTATTTCCAGAAGACAATCAAAATAATATCAGCTGATAACAATACGTGCATTAAAGAATAAGTAACAGAGAGCTATTTATTTTACCAATTTAGTTGCTAGGTCTATGGATTTAGCTCAGTGGTTACAGTTCCTGCCTGGTAAGCACAAGGTCACTAGTTCAGTCCCAATACCAAAACAAACAACTTAATTGCTAAATAAATCACTAATATTTATTGTAAAATACTAAGAACTTTACATACGTTATTGTGTTTAATCTCGGTAAACTCCTTAGATAATCAATATTGTTATTTTTGTTTTATAAATAAGAGAACTGTGGCAGAAAGAAATATGATCACTGGGACTTAAATTCACATAGCCAAAATGTGAGAGTGTTGGAATTTGGCCAAGATCTGTCTGATCATAGAACATGGTTCAGCACTTTCATTTCACACACTTATTGACTATGTATGAGATGAAATGGTTATTTATTGTCTTATTGATATTTATAAGAAGCAGAAGGAAAAGTAAACCCTCAGTTCCTGATTTAGATTCTACAAATTTCTCCAGCGCTTTTATTTTGTAGAAGAGGATGGAAGGAAAGAGGAGACAAAATATTTAAAACAGAATGGAATAAAGTAAAACTCGGTTTTTCCTTTGAAATTAAAGACATTTCTGCCTTCTTTGGTGTAGAGAAAATGTGTTTTCTAGGCATTAAAAACATGTAGACCTTGTGGAGATATGTATGTCTACTCAAGCTAACTTTATTCCTGGTGTCAGGCTGCCCCTGGTTTACTTTGACTCATATCTGGCCTTTCTCTACCTCCTGTTGAGCAGAATGGAGAGCTTTCCTCTAAATAGAGCCATTTGGAGATGGCAATGCCTTGTCTTCCTTCATGACTTCGCAACAGATGGGACCCTGTGGGAAATGCATTATGACATCCAAAAAATTGGGCACCCAAGGGCAACTGAGAAGACGAATCATAATAAGAGATTATTAGCAAATCATCTTTTATCTGAAACTTCAAAAATTTGAGAGTTCCATAGTTTAAGACTAAGACTGTGATAATTGAGTATGATGAAGCACAAATGTTTTGGGAGTCTAATAAAAATTTAAAAACTAAAAATAATTATTTTCAATTATTTGAACACAAAATTATTTGTAGATTTAAATAAGTTAAAATTATGTCATAAAATTGCATTTTAATATTTAAAAATATACTTCAATAAGGATCCCATTCGTTTTCCTCTTATTTTCCTTTTTCTTCTTCTAGCAGTCCTGGTAGTTGCTGTTGATTTTGTAAACTTAACTTGTATTTAGTCACTTTAATACACTCACATATTACTTCTTTTCATTTATTTTCTAAACTTTTATTTTTTAATTGACAAGTAAATAGATATGTCCCAAACTTTGGTTGGTTTCACTTTTGATTTTTCAGCTTTGTGCTGATACAGAGGCAGTACAGATTGAGTGGAAAGTGCAGCTCAAGTTTTGGTCTCTTCCCAGGCTACCATATGTAGTAAATACTCTCTTGGCATGTTTAGCAGTTCCTACTTAGACGTGAGATCACCATGTAAATATCCAATATGCTACAGCCTTCTGCATACTAAAATGTAATGTCTGGCAGCTTAGGTGTATTAAATGTGTTTTTGGTAATGTTTTTATGTGAGTATAATTTCATTTAAAATGTGGCATGTGAATATTTATGGACTACAAAGTGATAATACATATTCTGTATACATTTGGGAATTATCAAATTAGGTTCATGCATATCTATTAATTGAATATTTATCAACCCTTTATGAAGAGAACACTTAGTGCCCTTTAGCTACTTTGAAATACAACATATTATTATGAAATACAGTTGTTGTGTTGAACAGAAGAATAGCAGAACTTATTCCTTCTCTTGTTGAATATTTTTTTTTTACCTGCAGCCCAATCTCTCCTTTCCCCATTATCACACCACCTTCTGATAACCACACTCAATTCTCTGCTTCTATGAGATACACAATTTGAATTCCACATATGTCATCAGGATAAAAAATTAATAATCATGATAATACATTTTTGTCTTTGTCTGGTCAACTTTCTTATCATTGGTAAAATACCCAACACTTGTGTTTTAAAGGAGGAGAGATTTATTTGGCTCATTTTAAGTCTAGTGGTTGGCTGCAGGGCAGGATGGGGTGGTAAATGGACATGACAGAAGAATAGCTGCTTATCCCATGGCACCCAAAAAGTGGAGGAGAGACAGGGTGGGGGGAGAGGAAGAGAGGAAGACAGGGAAAACATGCTAGGGAAGGAGATAAACTCTTCCAACCCACAATCCCAGTAACCTGTCTCCTTTGACTAAGCCCTAGCTCCTAGCAATAAACCAGCTATATTGCCCTCATAATACAATCATCTCTTAAAACCCTTTTAGGAGGGCCTTCAGGAACATCAAGATATAAACCTGAACATTCCACATTTGATTTCCAAGATTCATGCCCATCTCTTTATACCAAATGCATTTATACTGTTGCTAAGAGTTATCAAAGTTTTACCAATTTTAGCATTGCTGAAATATCCAGATCCAAAGTCTCTTTAGAGATGTAAGTCAAACTCTTTACATCTTTTTATTTCATTCATTTGTTTATTTTAATTTTTTTGAGACAGGGTCTCACTTTGTAGTTCATACTGGCTCTGAATTTCTTGTGTAACCCAGACTAGCCTTGAACTCTTGACAATCCTCCTGCCTCTGCCTCTTAAGTGCTGGGATTACAGGTGTGAACCATTATGCCCGGCATTGTGGTATGTGGTACCGGGGATTGAACTCTGTATTCGTGCTTGCCAGGCAGATGCTGGAACCACTGATCTAAATCCCTGTCCCTGGCATCTTTTTAATGCTATCCTTTCAGTGACGAGGCTTTCCTCAGCTTCAACTTACAGACCTCAACTTTATAGTAATATTCTTCCTAGTAATTCAAGACCTTGAAAAATACATTGGTGTCCTATTTGCTCTTGATTTTCATTGTAAACCTGGCTAAAAGCATCAACTTTTATCTGTGCAATGGCCTGAATATTTGACTGTCTTGAGATTTTTCTATGAGGCTTATTAGACCACAGCTCATGATCAGTCTCAGCACATGAGCAAAATGTTCACAAATTTTCTGCCAGATTTAACACATGTGGCTTGACTTCTAGTAATAAATGTAATACTTGTTCACTGAAACCTCCTTAGCCTGGTCTTACCGTCTACATTTTTGTCACCATTCTTGTGTTATTTGTCCCAGTGGGAATCTGCCATCAAGCTAAGATCACAGTAGTTTTGAGTGCTTCTTCTGCTGGCATCGACAAACCTCTCCAGACTCCTCCCATAAAACATTTACAAAGGTTCTGAACCAAAGTGTCATGTGCAGCAACTGTTCCAGCTTTGGTACCAAAATTCTATTAGTCACTTTCTTCATCACAGAGACACAATATCTGATAGCAGCAACTTATGGAAATTTATTTTCTCTTACATTTCAGTCCATAGTCTGAGGGGTCCAAAACAGGGAGGCATGGAAAAGGAGCATGATGGAGGGAAATATGCTCACCTTATGCAGACTAGGAAACAGAGAGAGACAGGAAAGGAGACAGAGAGGGAGAAAAACCCTTTGGAGCCATGGACCTATCTTCTGTGACCTGCCACCACCTCCTAACAGCAAGCCAGCTATACTCACCTCATGGTCTCCTCACCTTCCCAAAGCATGAGGCAAGAAAGAAAATAAGAAAGAGAAAGGGAAATAAAGATTGTAGAAAGATTTAAAAAAAGACAGAAAGCAAGCAATCAAGCAAGCTAGAAAGAAAGAAAGAAAGAAAGAAAGAAAGAGAGAGAGAAAGAAAGTCAGTCCTTTAGTGTTGTTTCTGGCCAACATAAAACCCCCTAGATGTTAAATATTTTTATTCATGTTAAGTTTTTAAAGTTGATATTAATTTTTCTACTGCTGTTTTTAATAGCACACCCACATTTGGATTTAAACTGAGTCAAAGAGATAGACGCTCTGATAACAGAGGTATAAACCATGTAATTTTTATAAATTACTAACCTACCAATACTGGGCCAGAACAATTGTGAAGTTCTAAAGAGATGTTGAATTATATTAAATCAAACAAATGTAACCACCAACTGAAAGCAATTGCAGATTGGCCTAGATGGAAGAATTGTATCCAAGGAGCTATTGTTTTTGTGTATTTACTTGATGTTCCTCAAGTATTATATTTGAATATGGATACTATATTTTGTTGTATTGTCACATCAGACAAGACTTGGGTAGTGTACACATTTATATACTTATTCCTCATGTGTACCTGTATGTATATATGCAAAATCTTTATACACAAAACATGCACATAAGTTAGTACACAGAGCACCATCCTGCCTCCAATCCTCTGGATACGTGAGACAGCAAAAAGAAAATGTCTTCACCAAAAGAGCAAAATTAACGTTTAGCTTCATACTTCATATGCCTTGGTGCTTTTTAAAATATAAGGATAAGTTTGAAGTTTACTATAAAATTGTTTTTGAATTTAAAGATATTTAATTTATAAATTATTTTTCATAAAGTAGGGTAGGAAGAGCAGATGAAGACAACTAAAGTGACCCTTTTTTCATACCAACTTACTTACTATCTCAAAATACAATTTAAGTTCTCGAGGCCTTCAGTGTTAATAAGTATTTATTCCTCTTTTTCTTACATTAAAAAGATAAGAACATTGTTAGAATGATTAAAGTTGATGATAATTCCTTTACATAATTATAATGCTTAGTTTTGTAAAATGCATCCAAAATAATGTCCTCTGGGACTGTGGAGTGTGGATATTTTCTTTTTCAGAAAGGATAAAAAGAGAGAAATAAAGATTTGTCTGGAAGAGAGGTTTCTTGTTTGTTTGTTTGTTTATTTTTTTAATTTCCCAATGTCTTTTAACTGCCAGTCAGATGTCAGTAAATGTATATTTTCAATGACACTTAGTCCTATGCCCTCCAGTACTGTTGTCTTTGTAATTCTCCAAAATGAATCTGTACTTGAGTCCACCCTCTGAGAAGGATAGGCATAGATTTGAATCTTTGCCCTGGATCCATTTTCTCATTAATTTCAGCAAAATCACATACTGTGTAAATGTTTCCATTTCTGAAGCATTGAGTCAATGCAGCAAAATGCACAGTGCTGAGGTCAGTGCTCAGTTCTCCCTCTTTAATACTAAAAGCTCTAGTATTATTGATATTATTGTTGTTATTATTGAACAAGGCAAGAGGAGACAGCTTTGAATTTCTGTCTTTTTAAAAAAATTTTAATTCTTGGGACATATTTTCTACACTCAGGACAGGATCTAGTGAGAGAGTTAGCAGGTAGGGTTCAGTCTGGTCTTATTAAATTACACTGAATTTCTCCAATGGCTGACTCCAAAACTGTAAGATAAATATGAGGAAAAAAAATGTTACTGAGCCTGGTATTCAATATAGAATGCAACCCATTATAATAAGTAAATGAATCAATTGTTTCCGGTGAGTTATCTGGTTTGCATCTCTCGTGTTCTATTTCAGTTTCACAAACATGGTGGGAAACACAAAGTTGCAGGTGGCACAAGCAACATCCACCTTCTATGTCTCTCATTCAACCATCTATATGTTTTATTGTGGTTGAATATCCAGCTCTGCTGACTTCATCCTGTGTAGAGTAATGGATATGACTATGAATTTTGAAGTCATCTAGATGTGGGCTCAAGTCTCTCCTTCCCAATCTACTGCCTGTGTGATCTTGAATTCATTATGTAACCTTATTATCTTCATCAGTAAGCCTAGGATAACAGCTCCAATATCACAGGCTATTGCAAGGATTAAATTTACCTGTGAGTGTCAAGTCCTTTTCAAATAATAACTATCAATAAATGATGGCTTTTATCCCTTTTAAACCTTTGCTTTGCTCAGATCAAATATGTTTTTGGTGAGTAATTAAACTACTTTGGATTTTCCACTATTGGCATTCTAAAAGTCACTTTAAAAAACTATATGGAGTAAAATTATGAATCATGTCAGCTTTATTAGTACTACTTGATGTATTATCCAAAGGTAGGGTCAACTTTTGAATCCACGATGAATAATTTGAATGGAGTTAATATAATCCTGATATTGATTGCATATTGTTATATTTTATCATTTCTGACAAATATGATTATTGAGATAGTCCTGGTAATTTATCTTTTAAAAACTCAACAAACATTCCCTTAAGACAAATGTATTCCATTTACAGCAGACCATTGGAATAACTAATCTTTTCCTGTCATTTTTCTTAATTGAAAATCAAAATGCAACCCATCAAAGTTACCAGGGAAAGATGGTTTTATAAATGAAAGGCTTTTGATTCCCATATGTCTTGAAGGTGATTTTCTAAGGACTGCATTGTTCTTCAAGTCTTTGTTTACTTGCTGAAGTGTTTGATTTTTCCAGTCAAAATTATCACCACAGATCACATTGGCGTGTATGAAGGGCTGTTGATAGGGCACAGAAGCTGAAGCTCATTTATTTGTATAAAATCATCATGCACTGAATAGACATATTTTACATAGGATTGCCATTCTAGTGGCACAGCTGTCAGTGTTAGAATTTTAGTGTAACTACTCCAAATATTACATCCAAAAGTAGAATACTATGCTTCATTTCTAGTAATTTTCAGAGTTTTTCACATAGATTTTCTTAATCTGTTTGGCCTGCTGCTACAATACAGACCAAAGTATTGGGTACCTTACACATGCAGGAATTGCTTAGTCACAGATTTTATAAAAAATTCCAAGATCAAGGTCCTGGCAGGTGCAGTGCCAATTTTCTGGTTGAAAAGTACTATCTTATTGTCTCCACGTGGGGTAAGAGACAAGAGAAACAGGCAGCTTTCTACGACGTCTTTCATAAAGGCCCTAATCTACTCCTATGGACTTCACTTTAGTATTGAATCCTTTTCTACAGCCCCATCACATTTGTGATTAGGTTTTGAAAATATGAAGGCAAAATGAACACAGTCATTCAAATTATAACATTTATTATGGTTTTCCCTTCTCCAAAAGTTTTACAGAAAATGTGAGGCAATTATTATTTTTGCTTAATCTATGAGAGAAATTTGGGGCTGATAAAAATCCATACAATTCATGAAGAGCTGAGTACAATCTCTTGTTCATGTTTTTGATGTGTCATTTTCAGTAGCATTTATGTGTAAAGAGCCATTATGGATAATTCCTTCTAAGTTTCTTATCTTCTATGTGTTTTCAGATGTAAGAGTGGACCTGGTGCAAGAGGAATTAAATAGTAAAGAGAAAGTGGGACATTATCTCAAGGCTAGAAGTTTTAACATAAGTCTATGGTGGTTTTTGTTTTGTTGTTTCAATCCTGGGAATGGAACTCAGGACCTTGCGGTTGTGAGGCAGGTGTGGTGCCACTGAACTAAATTGCTGGACTAGTGTTTCTACTTACAGGTTTGATATTGTGGTTAAAGCTTGTCTTTCCAGCTTCCTGCCTTGTCATGTTCTATAGATGACTGCTCCTTAAGCTGGTCTATTACTAGGCAAAATATGTCTCTTGGGGATATAAGCAAAAGCTTACTTCAGTGGAAGACATAGCTGATGTTGAAAGCAAGTTTTTTTCAGGGAGATGAACAGGTAATGTTCAAGTAACATTATAAACAAGTACTATAAACAACACTATCCAGTTAACACTGAAAGGGTGAACAGTCATTGGGATGATTTAATTAAGTAAAGTTTCACTTGTACGTGGATGCCAAAATGATATAATCTGGCTTTTAAAAGCAGTGAAAATCTAAGAAGCCAATGGGACTTTAAAAAAATTTTCACTGACATAAAAGCAGATGCAATAGGCAGGGCCATTATAGTGTGATTTAGAAACTGTGTTATCTGTTTTGCTGATTGTCCTGCCCAATTGTTGTGAGTAGGATGAGTTGTGACTCATCTCTAACAATTGCATAATTTTATATTGGACAGAACCTTATCCTTCTTTTCCCTCCCTCCCGCCTCTTCTCCCTCCCTCCCCCTTTCTTTCCCTCTTCATCCCTTCCTCCATCCTTCCTTCCCTCCCTTTTCTTCTTTGTGTTCCCTCTCTCTTCCCTCACCACCTGCTCAACTAGAGCAGATAGGAAGAGGTTGTTCTGACCTATCTGTAAGCCAAGGGTAAAATGCTTCTAAATTATGGTCGTATTCAGTGTGTCAATGTCTTGGCTAGTAGTTTCCTAGAAGGGACCCCTAAGGGTAAGATGATAGCTGGCACCTGAGGGTTGCTTGCCAGCCTGTGTGTATGTGAGTGTGTGTATGTGTGCGTGTGTGTGTCTGTGTATCTTCTATTTACTTCTGTGTGTAACTGATTGTTTGAAATAAAACGTGATGAAATTCACCAGTGGAAAATCTACAACTTATTTGACATTATATATGTCCTTTTCAAATATATTTTTGAATATTGCATACCATGTTTCACCCAAAATAGCTATGTTATATGAGAACACTGGAAACTGGCATTAATTAAGACTAAGGCTGAAGCAGATTATATGAGTTGTTTTAGGTCCTGGTAAAATTTTCTAATCTTTGCCTCACTTATGATTTTATTTTCCCCTCGTCATCACCCTGAGAGATATGTTAAAGAAAGTATCAATGTTTTTATAGTACCATAGAAATGGTGATGCCTGGAGATATTATTTCTTCAAGAGTATAAATGTTGAAATTACAAACTGGTTATGGTTTTTAATGTATCTGTACAACTCTGAAGATCACTGGACGAGTCCTGAGTAAAGAATCTCACAAAAGATTCCAGGGCTCGCTATGACGCACGTTCAGATCCCACATTCTTCCAGCTGCCTGGAGTGTTGTCAGCTAATAGCCAGATTTCCTGTGGGAATGTATTCCTAGATAAAAAGATTACCCTTTTGTATGATCACGCCCATACTGTATGAGACGCTTTGTCCACTGTTTGGTTATATGTGGCTAAAAATGTCACGCTCCTTTGCCTTCAGATGTGACAACTGAAAGTTAATCTTAACTCTGAAGATCCCCATAAATTCCATGACGTGTTTGTCGTGGATGCTTTGAACTTAAATTCTTCAGTCCCTCCACGTGCCCATTCCACTTTTCGATAAACACTGGGGCTGGAGAACAAATATTCTACCTAACTGTACCACACATATGTTAAACTTTATAAACACTGGTACTTTTTAGTAAAAATAATAAAATATAGAATAATCATTCTGGATTATATTAAGCATTCAAAGCTGCCTTTTATTTTTATTTTTAAGTTTTCCTTTTATCATCTGAGATATTCCTGGGTCACTAAGGAAAAAGTGCTTGCATCACGAATGTAATTTTTAAGTGGTTAAACAAATTCAAAATGTCAAACTGTTGAACCTCAGCTCCACTTGAAAACCATACTTTGAACACTGAATAGGTTAATGGTTGGCTTTATTCCTTTCTCCACAAGACTGCCTCCTTTTACCTTTTCATTCTGTATAAAGCAACAATATTTCTAGGTAAGCAGCCCTCCAGGGGCAGGCAGGAAGAACGTCTCATCTATTAAAGTGACAAAATTAATCATCTTTGACAATATTCATTTGTGGCTGAACTGAAGCATTTCCAGACCAGAGATGACATTTGGATATTATAGTGCTATTAACACTTAGATCCTCAAATGCATGGATTCTGACCAAGGATGCTGTAATCCATCTCAAAACAAATCATTTGACGCTCAGATTAGGTAACAGCTGATCAAATATTAGCACAGATTTTGGGGGCAAATAAATAAAATAGTGTTCTGTAAAGCTTCCTTAAATAAATATGAAGTAAGAAATGTAAGAGCAACCAGGTCATAAGATTTTGGAGAGTGTATATTCAGTTCATTTGAATACTAAGGGATAAAAATATAAATATTGTTGTGTTCTTGCTGCTGTATTCATATACATAAAGAAGAGATCCAAATTGATAATTCCTACCTACCCACAAATGGATACTTAGTGGTAGGGAAATCTTTTTTTTTTTTTTTTTTTTTTTTTTTTTTTTTTTTTTTTTTTTTTTTTTTTTTTTTTTTTTTTTTTTTTTT